>JADBJO010000026.1:1325000-1335000 GCA_016801955.1 Conus betulinus | reverse complement strand
CGCAGGCCAACAACTAAATTGTCTTCATAGTAATGACTTGGCAAAACTTTGAACTTACAGGAGGGGGGGGGGGGGGGGTGTCAGCAGAAGGTTGAAGATGTAAAAACTGTGAAAATGAAATTAAGAAAATATGAAAACTCTTCACTGGCTGCCCAAGGGAACCATCGCAATCCCTTTTAAAGGCAGATATATTTGTATTGCCTGTTCCGAGGCCTTTCGTCCGCTGGGTCGGGAAACTCATCAGGGAGACACGGCTGGCTGTATCTGCGCTCCTGGCGTCAAATAGAAACACACCACAGTCCATAATACCGTGGTGTTCTCACCACCAAGGGTGCAAAAAAGAATCCAATAGCACCCCCAAAGCAGCCAGCGAAGAGTAGTAAAGGAAACCAAACGAAAGGGTGGGGGGAGGAAAAAAGTTGCTGAAAACTACAGATGTTATGCAGATAGTATAAAATGTAGGGGGCAATCTTTGAGCCTACGCTTGAGGATCCACCCAAGGATGCAAGGGAGATCAGAAGACAAACACAAAGACAGACAGAAACAAATAAAATAACCTCGATTTAATCAAAACGAAATTGGAAATGAAATGAGGCAGGGAACAGTAAACAACAAACAGTAAACAAGTGGGGTAGTCTTTGCTCCCATAAGGAAACCTAACACAGAGTAACTTTTATTCAAGACTGGCACAGCCTTTTAAGCTTGAATAAAGTCAGACAAATACAAAGACGAGCAATCTAATAGTGGGGGGGAAACAAGCGCAGGCCAACAACTAAATTGTCTTCATAGTAATGACTTGGCAAAACTTTGAACTTACAGAGGAGGGGGGGGGGTGGGGGGGGTCAGCAGAAGGTTGAAGATGTAAAAACTGTGAAAATGAAATTAAGAAAATATGAAAACTCTTCACTGGCTGCCCAAGGGAACCACCGCAATCCCTTTTAAAGGCAGATATATTTGTATTGCCTGCTCTCCGAGGCCTTTCGTCCGCTGGGTCGGAAACTCATCAGGGAGACACGGCTGGCTGTATCTGCACTCCTGGCGTCAAATAGAAACACACCACAGTCCATAATACCGTGGTGTTCTCACCACCAAGGGTGCAAAAAAGAATCCAATAGCACCCCCAAAGCACCAGCGAAGAGTAGTAAAGGAAACCAAACGAAAGGGTGGGGGAAAAAAAGTTGCTGAAAAACTACAGATGTTATGCAGATAGTATAAAAATGTAGGGGGCAATCTTTGAGCCTACGCTTGAGGATCCACCCAAGGATGCAAGGGAGATCAGAAGACAAACACACAAAGACAGACAGAAACAAATAACCTCGATTTAATCAAAACGAAATTGGAAATGAAATGAGGCAGGGAACAGTAAACACAAAACAGTAAACAAGTGGGTAGTCTTTGCTGCCATAAGGAAACCTAACACAGAGTAACTTTTATTCAAGACTGGCACAGCCTTTTAAGCTTGAATAAAGTCAGACAAATACAAAGACGAACAATCTAATAGTGGGGGAAAACAAGCGCAGGCCAACAACTAAATTGTCTTCATAGTAATGACTTGCAAAACTTTGAACTTACGGAGGAGGGGGGGGGGGGGGGGGGGGGGGGGGGGGGTCAGCAGGAGGTTGAAGATGTAAAAACTGTGAAAATGAATTAAGAAAATATGAAAACTCTCACCGGCTGCCCAAGGGAACCATCGCAATCCCTTTTAAAGGCAGATATATTTGTATTGCCCTGCTCCGAGGCTTGGGTGGATCCTCAAGCGTAGGCTCGAAGATTGCCCCCTACATTTTATACTATCTGCATAACATCTGTAGTTTTTTTCAGCAACTTTTTTCCTCCCCACCCTTTCGTTTGGTTTCCTTTACTACTCTTCGCTGGCTGCTTTGGGGGTGCTATTGGATTCTTTTTTTGCACCCTTGGTGGTGAGAACACCACGGTATTATGGACTGTGGTGTGTCTCTATTTGACGCCAGGAGTGCAGATACAGCCAGCCGTGTCTCCCTGATGAGTTTCCGACCCAGCGGACGAAAGGCCTCGGAACAGGCAATACAAATATATCTGCCTTTAAAAGGGATTGCGATGGTTCCCCTTGGGCAGCCAGTGAAGAGTTTTCATATTTTCTTAATTTCATTTTCACAGTTTTTTTACATCTTCAACCTCCTGCTGACCCCCCCCCCCCCCCCCCCCCGCCCCCCCCCTTTTGCCCCCCCCATCCTCCGTAAGTTCAAAGTTTTGCCAAGTCATTACTATGAAGACAATTTAGTTGTTGGCCTGCGCTTGTTTTTCCCCCCACTATTAGATTGCTCGTCTTTGTATTTGTCTGACTTTATTCAAGCTTAAAAGGCTGTGCCAGTCTTGAATAAAAGTTACTCTGTGTTAGGTTTTCCTTATGGGAGCAAAGACTACCCCACTTGTTTACTGTTTGTTGTTTACTGTTCCCTGCCTCATTTCATTTCCAATTTCGTTTTGATTAAATCGAGGTTATTTGTTTTCTGTCTGTCTTTGTGTTTTGTCTTCTGATCTCCCTTGCATCCTTGGGTGGATCCTCAAGCGTAGGCTCAAGATTGCCCCCTACATTTTATACTATCTAATATCTGTATAACATCTCTTTTTTTTTTTTCAGCAACTTTTTTCCCTCCCCACCCTTTCGTTTGGTTTCCTTTACTACTACTCTCTTCGCTGGCTGCTTTTGGGGGGTGCTATTGGATTCTTTTTTTTGCACCCTTGGGTGGTGAGAACACCACGGTATTATGGACTGTGGTGTGTCTCTATTTGACGCCAGGAGAGCAGATACAGCCAGCCGTGTCTCCCTGATGAGATTTTCCGACCCAGCGGACGAAAGGCCTCGGAGCATACAAGCAATATCAATATATCTGCCTTTAAAAGGGATTGCGATGGTTCCCTTATTGGCAGCCAGTGAAGAGTTTTTCATATATTTTCTTATTAATTTCATTTTCCCAGTTTTTACATCTTCACCTCCTGCTGACCCCCCCCCCTCCCCCCCCCCCCCCCCCCCCCCCCCCCCCCCCCCCCCCCCCCCCCCCCCCCCCCCCCACACCCCCCCCCCGCCCCTTTCCCCCACTATTAGATTGTTCGTCTTTGTATTTGTCTGACTTTATTTCAAGTTTAAAAGGCTGTGCCAGTCTTGAATAAAAGTTACTCTGTGTTAGGTTTCCTTATGGGAGCAAAGACTACCCCACTTGTTTACTGTTTATTGTTTACTGTTCCCTGCCTCATTTCATTTCCAATTTCGTTTTGATTAAATCGAGGTTACTTGTATTTGTTTCTGTCTGTCTTTCTGTTTGTCTTTTGATCTCCCTTGCATCCTTGGGTGGATCCTCAAGCGTAGGCTCAAAGATTGCCCCCCCTACATTTTATACTATCTGCATAATATCTGTAGTTTTTTTTCAGCAACTTTTTTCCTCCTCCCACCCTTTCGTTTGGGTTTCCTTTACTACTCTTCGCTGGCTGCTTTGGGGGTGCTATTGGATTCTTTTTTGCACCCTTGGTGGTGAGAACACCACGGTATTATGGACTGTGGTGTGTCTCTATTTGACGCCAGGAGCGCAGATACAGCCAGCCGTGTCTCCCTGATGAGTTTCCGACCCAGCGGACGAAAGGCCTCGGAGCAGGCAATACAAATATATCTGCCTTTAAAAGGGATTGCGATGGTTCCCTTTATGCAGCCAGTGAAGAGTTTTCATATTTTCTTAATTTTCATTTTCCCAGTTTTTACATCTTCAACCTCCTGCTTCACCCCCCCCCCCCCCCCCCCCCCCCCCCCCCCCCCCTCCCCCTAAAGTTCAAAGTTTTGCCAAGTCATTACTATGAAGACAATTTAGTTGTTGGCCTGCGCTTGTTTTTTTTTTCCCCACTATTAGATTGTTCGTCTTTGTATTTGTCTGACTTTATTCAAGTTTAAAGGCTGTGCCAGTCTTGAATAAAAGTTACTCTGTGTTAGGTTTCCTTATGGGAGCAAAGACTACCCCCACTTGTTTACTGTTTGTTGTTTACTGTTCCCTGCCTCATTTCATTTCCAATTTCGTCCTTGGTGGTGAGACACCACGGTATTATGGACTGTGGTGTGTCTCTATTTGACGCCAGGAGCGCAGATACAGCCAGCCGTGTCTCCCTGATGAGTTTCCGACCCACGCGGACGAAAGGCCTCGGAGCAGGCAATACAAATATATCTGCCTTTAAAAGGGATTGCGATGGTTCCCTTGGCAGCCAGTGAAGAGTTTTCATATTTTCCTTAATTTCATTTTCCCAGTTTTTACATCTTCACATCCTTCAACCTCCTGCCCCCCCCCCCCCCCCCCCCCCCCCCCCCCCCCCCCCCCTCCGTAAGTTCAAAGTTTTGCCAAGTCATTACTATGAAGACAATTTAGTTGTTTGGCCTGCGCTTGTTTTCCCCCCCCACTATTAGATTGTTCGTCTTTGTATTTGTCTGACTTTATATTCAAGTTTAAAAGGCTGTGCCAGTCTTGAATAAAAGTTACTCTGTGTTAGGTTTCCTTATGGGAGCAAAGACTACCCCACTTGCCCTGCCTCATTTCATTTCCAATTTCGTTTTGATTAAATCGAGGTTATTTGTATTTGTTTCTGTCTGTCTTTGTGTTGTGTCTTCCTGATCTCCCTTGCATCCTTGGGTGGATCCTCAAGCGTAGGCTCAAAGATTGCCCCCCTACATTTTTTTATACTATCTGCATAATATCTGTAGTTTTTCAGCAGCTTTTTTTTTCCTCCCCACCCTTCACGTTTGTTTTCCTTTACTACTTTCTCTTCGCTTCTTTGGCTGCTTTGGGGGGTGCTATTGGATTCTTTTTTGCACCCTTGGTGGTGAGAACCACCACGGTATTATGGACTGTGGTGTGTCTCTATTTGACGCCAGGAGCGCAGATACAGCCAGCCGTGTCTCCCTGATGAGTTCCGACCCAGCGGACGAAAGGCCTCGGAGCAGGCAATACAAATATATCTGCCTTTAAAAGGGATTGCGATGGTTCCCTTATGCAGCCAGTGAAGAGTTTTTCATATTTTCTTAATTTCATTTTCCCAGTTTTTACATCTTCAACCTCCTGCTGACCCCCCCCCCCCCCCCCCCCCCCCCCCCCCCCCCCCCCCCCTCCTTAAGTTCAAAGTTTTGCCAAGTCATTACTATGAAGACAATTTAGTTGTTGGCCTGCGCTTGTTTTTTCCCCCACTATTAGATTGTTCGTCTTTTGTATTTGTCTATACTATCTGCATAATATCTGTAGTTTTTCAGCAACTTTTTCCTCCCCACCCTTTCGTTTGGTTTCCTTTACTACTCTTCGCTGGCTGCTTTTGGGGGTGCTATTGGATTCTTTTTTGCACCCTTGGTGGTGAGAACACCCACGGTATTATGGACTGTGGTGTGTCTCTATTTGACGCCAGGAGCGCAGATACAGCCAGCCGTGTCTCCCTGATGAGTTTTCCGACCCAGCGGACGAAAGGCCTCGGAGCAGGCAATACAAATATATATCTGCCTTTAAAAGGGATTGCGATGGTTCCCTTGGGCAGCCAGTGAAGAGTTTTCATATACTATGAAGACAATTTAGTTGTTGGCCTGCGCTTGTTTTTTCCCCACTATTAGATTGTTCGTCTTTGTATTTGTCTGACTTTATTCAAGCTTTAAAGGGCTGTGCCCAGTCTTGAATAAAAAGTACTACTCTGTGTTAGTTTTTCCTTATGGGAAAGCAAAGACTACCCACTTGTTTACTGTTTGTTGTTTACTGTTCCCTGCCTCATTCATCATTTCCAATTTCGTTTTGATTAAATCGAGGTTATTTGTTTCTGTCTGTCTTTGTGTTTGTTCTCTGATCTCCCCTTGCATCCTTGGGTGGATCCTCAAAGCGTAGGCTCAAAGATTGCCCCCTACATTTTATACTATCTGCATAACATCTGTAGTTTTTTTTCAGTATTTTTTTTTTTTTTTCCTCCCCACCCTTTCGTTTGGTTTCCTTTACTACGAATCTTCGCTGGCTGCTTTCGGGGGGCTATTGGATTCTTTTTTTGTGCACCCTTGGTGGTGAGAACACCACGGTATTTATGGACTGTGGTGTGTCTCTATTTGACGCCAGGAGTGCAGATACAGCCAGCCGTGTCTCCCTGATGAGTTTCCGACCCAGCGGACGAAAGGCCTCGGAGGAGGCAATACAAATATATTTGCCTTTAAAAGGGATTGCGATGGTTCCCTTGGGCAGCCAGTGAAGAGTTTTCATATTTTTCTTAATTTCATTTTCACAGTTTTTACATCTTCAACCTCCTGCTGACCCGGACCCCCCCCCCCCCCCCCCCCCCTCCTCCGTAATTCAAAGTTTTGCCAAGTCATTACTATGAAGACAATTTAGTTGTTGGCCTGCGCCTTGTTTTCCCCCACTATTAGATTGTTCGTTTGTTTGTTGTCTGGATTTTATGTTATTATGAACACTTTAGCCAGTCTTGAGTAAAGGTTGTAAATTCAGCGCCAAGTCTTGTAAAAGTTACTCTGTGTTAGGTTTCCTTATGGGAGCAAAGACTACCCCACTTGTTTACTGTTTGTTGTTTACTGTTCCCTGCCTCATTTCATTTCCAATTTCGTTTGATTAAATCGAGGTTATTGTGTTCTGTCTGTCTTTGTGTTTGTCTTCTGATCTCCCTTGCATCCTTGGGTGGATCCTCAAGCGTAGGCTCAAAGATTGCCCCCTACATTTTATAACTATCTGCATAACATCTGTAGTTTTTCAGCAACTTTTTCCTCCCCCTCCTTTCGTTGGTTTTTTTTACTACTCTTCGCTGGCTGCTTTGGGGGTGCTATTGGATTCTTTTTTTGCACCCTTGGTGGTGAGAGAAACACCACGGATTTGTGGACTGTGGTGTGTCTCTATTTGGCTGCCAGGAGTGCAGATAAAGCCACTCCGTGTCTCCCTGTCCTTTCCGAGCCAGCGGACGAAAGGCCACGGAGGAGGCAATACAAATATTTTTAAAAGGGATTGCGATGGTTTCCCTTGGGCAGCCAGTGAACAGTTTCCAAACGTTTTCATATTTTCCTTAAAAAGGGATTGCATGGTTCCCTTGGGCACCAGTGAAGAGTTTTCCATATTTTCTTAATTTCATTTTCACAGTTTTTTTACATCCTCAACCTCCCCCCCCCCCCCCCCCCCCCCCCCCCCCCCCCCCCCTCCTCCGTAAGTTCAAAAAGTTTTGCCAAGTCATTACTATGAAGACAATTTAGTTGTTGGCCTGCGCTTGTTTTCCCCCCCTATTAGATTGTTCGTCTTTGTATTTGTCTGACTTTATTCAAGCTTTAAAAGCTGTGCCAGTCTTGAATAAAAGTTACTCTGTGTTAGGTTTCCTTATGGGAGCAAAGACTACCCCCACTTGTTTACTGTTTTGTTGTTTACTGTTCCCCTGCCTATTTCATTTCCAATTTCGTTTTGATTAAATCGAGGTTATTTGTTTCTGTCTGTCTTTGTGTTTGTCTTCTGATCTCCCTTGCATCCTTGGGTGGATCCTCAAGCGTAGGCTCAAAGATTGCCCCCTACATCTGTATTTTTCAGCATACTATCCTGGACCATAACCTCTGTAGTTTCATTTTCAGCAAAACTTTTTACAAAAAAAACCACACACAACTTTTGGATCACCCTTTCGATTGGTTTCCTTTACTACCACGGTATCTGGCTGCTTCGTCGGGTGCAGGATTGGATTCTTTTTTGCACCAGCCGTGTGAACATGAGTTCCGAACACAACGGACGAAAGGACTGGAGGTGTGTACTCTATATTGACGCCAGGAGTGATTGATACAGTTCCGTGTCTCCAGTGATGAGTTTCATATTTTCACGGACGAAAGGCCACGGAGTAGGCAATCTTCAAATATATGCTGCCTTTAAAATACCCTCCTTGTTCAATGTTTTGCCCTTGGGCAGCAATGAAGACAATTTCTATTTTTCTTACTTCTTCTTGTTTTCTTTTACTATTAGATTGTTCTGCTGACACCAATGTTGTATTATGTCTGTTCTGCCAATTTGCCAAGAGCTTAAAAGGCTGTGCCAGTCTTGAATAAAACTTACTCTGCGGTTGGTTTTCTTACACTTATTTATGTGTTTGAATAAAAGTACACTTTGTATTAAAGTAAAAGAAAAGTTTTCCCCACTTAATCAATCTATTAGTTAACAGTACGGAAAAAAGAACAATTTAGATATTTACATGGAAGGCCATTAAAAGACAACAGGAAAAGAATGGTGCGCTGTTTTTTAATTGATCTATCACTTAACAGCATACGGAAAAAGAAATAAAAAGGAAGAAACAAGCAGGAATCAGCGCATAAATAGCGCTAACAAAAATATATACATCTTATATGCATTTCTTGAAAAATATTGGGAGGCTCATTGACAAGCTGTATATTGCATTCATCGTCTTTCAAGACGGCCCTTGACTCAGAGGAAAGAATGTTGTGGGATGTTTACTGTCAAGCAGTGGCATAAAGGCAACTTGTATACAGCCACTACTGACAATATCATACCCTCCTGGCATGTGTGCAGGAAAAACATTGGAATAGCCATTCCAAGCTGTATATTGCTACATCCCATTCAAGGTTGTGTACTTATTCAACATTTGTCCTGATCTTTAGAAAAAACGATGGACTGTGCTGTTAAATGTCAGAACAGGGCAGATCAAAAAGAACTTGTTTACAACCATTCTTCCACATATCATACGAAGTCCTTTGCATGTGTTAGATGGTGTCAGTTTACTCTCGGATGTTGTCAGTTGCCCAAGAAAAAAACAAGGTGCCATATTCTTACAACATTTGTGCTTACAGACTTTGTCTGGATGTTAAATGGATGGCTGTAATATCATAGAAAGAGAAAAAAAGTGATGCCTGTTACAAAATTCTTCCACGAAAAATGATGTTACCTTTGAAATGTTGCTAAACGTTGGTGTCAGTTTTATCTGGATGTTAATGTTTAGGGAAAAAAAATCAGTTTTCGCTCGTAAAACAGGAATGCTGACGAAACAAAAAACAGTGATTGTTACTGGAATTTCCAAGTAATATCACTGGTTCATCCTTCAATGATGACACCTTTATTGCATAAAAAAGTCGAACAAAGCTTCCGGAAATATACAAATAAACGTTACACGTGTAGAGAACAAGCATATAGGGAATAATGCATACATGAACCTAGCAAGTTTGATACGCTCCCTTAACAGACTATATCCAAAGTGTATCTCAGTCATCACATATAAGTGGCATTCAAGGTCTCTGTGGCATGCTGAAAATGTCATGTTTCCTGCAGAACTATCATTCAATCCCAAGTAAATATGGTTTGTTTGCTTTAATGGTTTTGAGAAGGCATGATCTGACAGCTGTTCTTGTATCCGAAAATGAATACATGGTACTACGGCTTTCAAAATATATCATAGAAGCGTTAATACGAGCGACAAAAAAAGACTCTCATCTAAGCAACACTGGTACGGAAACACGATAATTGTAAACTAAGGGATAAAATGAACAGAAAGAGAAAGAAGAAGAAAAAGAAAAGAAAAACGGCTTTCAATAATATCAAGAAGAAAAAGAAAAAAAAAAAAAAAAAACTCAAGGAAACAATAAAACTAAGGGAATAAATAAAAAAGGAAAAAAAAAGAGAAAAAAAAGAAAGAAAGGAAAAAAGCTGAAAAAAGAAAGAAAGAAATTAGCTGCTGACAGGAAAAGGAAAACTGAACTTGTGGTGGACGCTGTGCATTTGGATAGTTACAGATGGATGGGTTAGCCTGGTATTCACTATGATTAGTTTCTTTTTCACGTATGGATGTAGAATGTTACTTAAAAAGGACTTCCTCATAGCTGAAAGTAGTTTCGTGAGTGGGTGCACGCGCATGAATTCACGTGTGTGTGGAAGAAGTGAGCGTGTTTTCGGAACTCATGTGTGGAGTAATTTTCCTCCCTACTCGTCGCTAGTAGCTCACTTATGATATGATATGAAATTGTTCCTCTTGGCACTGGACTGTA
>JADBJO010000026.1:1312500-1320000 GCA_016801955.1 Conus betulinus | reverse complement strand
CCCCCCCCCCTTCCTTCGTATCCACACACCCCTTCCCCACCCCCCTCCGCGCCCCCAATACCCCACACCCCATCCCCTTCAGAGAGCAAAAATAGCATTGTCTTTTCATGAACATCTCTCTCTCTCTCTCTCTCTCTCTCTCTCTCTCTCTCTCTCTCTCTCTCTCTCTCTCTCTCTCTTAGTTTGCCTCCAAGAACATACTCGTTCTTTGCAAAAATCACTCTCTTTATGACTGGATATGTACATTCTAGTGGGTTTCACGGCACATTCTACCGGCATTAGGAATCTGAAATATATACTTTTCTTCCGTAGTATCGTGCACAGAACAACAGTGCAAGAGAGAAATGTGGCTGTTCATACTGCATAATGTATGATGCATTTATGTGAGCCGCACGCAACTGCCTTCAGTTTAAGCTAGTAAAATGTATGCTTCTCAGAATCAGAATGAGAAACAGATTCCGCGTTTAACTGTACTCAAAACCCAAACAAGTTTTCAGGACATAAATCCAAAGAACATTCAATGTCTCCTTTTAAACAGTTACTGATACAGAAGAAAAGACCTGATTGTAGCCTACTCGGTCAATTTTTCATACACTCTGATGGCAAATTAGCATGACTCGATTATGGATACATTCCTTCAGAAATTCTATTTTCTTTCGGTAAAATCTGCCCACAAAGACTTCAAAAATGAGTTTCATCTTCCAATAGGTGACAACTCTTACATTGTGTTTTTTGATCGATGTGCTGCTATGTACACCGGTTAAAAACACAAGCCATGAACATTGGTTTTTAGTCTGCCTTTTTCTTTCTGTGTTGATAGACTGT
Organism: Conus betulinus; assembly: GCA_016801955.1. NCBI lineage: Eukaryota > Metazoa > Mollusca > Gastropoda > Neogastropoda > Conidae > Conus > Conus betulinus. Next base: position 1,319,175 of record JADBJO010000026.1, on the reverse strand, counting down.
AGATTGTTGAAGATATTCCGTCAGTTCATCATTTGAAGTTACTTCACAATAAATCTGTCATGATTTTGTTGCTAGTTTTCAGTGTCAATTCATTTTTTTTCTTTGTTTCTGGACTAGATATTTCATTCTATTTATGTTTATGTAATATTTTTTTGTGAATGATGTGACTTACGTTACTCTTCTTGTTTATTGTGTTGGCTGTGTTTCAGGGTTAATGATAAAGAAAAGAGGATAACTTTTTTTATCACAGAACTATTTTAACGTGGAAGCGACCCTGCCATTTCGTGCGACCGAAACGAGAAAAGGGTACCAGCATTTTGTTGTCTCAAATATAAAATGGTCTCCTTGGCAAAAGCTAAAGTTTCACAAAAATTTGTTTGTCCTGTTAGTCTTTTTTTTTTTTTTTTTGCTTGTGTTTTCTTTGATACGTTCTCTGTGTGTCTGTCCTGTTGTTTGTTTGTTTCTCGGTGTTTATCTTTAATATGTTCTCTGTGTGTCTGGCCTGTTGTTTGTTTGTCTGTGTTTTTCTTTAATATGTTCTCTGTGTGTCTGTCCTGTTGTTTGTTTGTTTGTCTGTGTTTTTTTCTTTAATATGTTCTCTGTGTGTGTCTGTCCTGTTGTTTATTTGTCTGTGTTTTTCTTTAATATGTTCTGTGCGTGTCTGTCCTGTTGTTTATTGTCTGTGTTTTTCTTTAATATGTTCTGTGTGTCTGTCCTGTTGTTTGTTTGTCTGTGTTTTTCTTTAATATGTTCTCTGTGTGTCTGTCCTGTTGTTTGTTTGTTTGTCTGTGTTTTTCTTTAATATGTTCTCTGTGTGTCTGGCCTGTTGTTTGTTTGTCTGTGTTTTTCTTTAATATGTTCTGTGCGTGTCTGTCCTGTTGTTTATTTGTCTGTGTTTTTTTCTTTAATATATTCTCTGTGTGTCTGTCCTGTTGTTTGTTTGTCTGTGTTTTTCTTTAATATGTTCTCTGTGTGTCTGTCCCTGTTGTTTGTTTGTTTGTCTGTATTTCTCTCACCAATATGTCCTCTGTGTGTCTGTCGTGTTGTTTGCTTGTCTCTGTTTTTTTTTAATATGTTCTATGTCATAACTTGTAGAAGCTGTAGTTTTTTTTCCCACGCTCCAGGGATGCTGCCTCAAAGACACGCTGTTTGAAATTCCGCAATCTACAACTTGAGTGGAAAAAAAATCTGCAAATCATCTACTGAAGAAGCTCTCCTCGGTTTGGACAAAACATGCTTGTATTCATTGGCTTCCTGACCTCGCGGCACATGCATGGTTCTAAATCTCACATCATTCTGAAGAGTATATTGGGTTTCGTTTTATTCATAAATCAAGCTGCGTGTGTTTTACTCTTTACCAAACTTCACACAATCCAGAGAGTGGCTGTATATGAGAAATCTAATATTAGATAAGTTTCATGTTAATGACTTCTTTTACTTACTTCTGAGTGTACGTCTATAGAAAAAGTCTAATATAAAAGAAATAGTAAGTTAATACCTGCTCAAATGTGGCGTACATTACACAGAGCACTTTAACGCTGGATATTCCAAGACCAGTGTGATGATCATAATGATGTTGATTAGAAATTCAGAGTATTCAGACAGATGCAGAGTATTCCACAGGATGGAAAGGGGTTGTACTGAATGAATTACATACTATGAAAAATGGTGACGACTCGATCTGTCAGCCAGTCTCCGGCCTTGCTGATAACATAGAAAGAGTATCTTGGCGTGATGACGAGAAACGTTATTGTCGCTCTCTGTCTTCACGTGTGATGGTCATACAATTTAAAACGCATTTTAGTGTCAGTCTAAACCCCAAGAGAAAGAAACAAACAGAAAGCGAACAAGACGTGCCCATTCCAGGAGGTTTACGATATGTCGGAGACAGATTCTCTTCAGCGTACATTCCATATTCCCTGTACACTACTTAAAATATAACCCATATGCAAGCTCGCTCTCTCTCTCTCTCTCTCTCTCTCTCTCTCTCTCTCTCTCTCTCTCTCTGTCTGTCTGTCTGTCTGTCTGTCTCGCGCGCGCTCGCGTGCGCTTTTAACTGGCACTGAGTATATTAGGTATTCGCCTGTTTTTTTAACCAAGGTTCTAAATATAAAGCCTTGCTGTTGGGAATGGTGTACAGAAACGACAGAAAATGAAGCAGTTTCTCTCGCGAGTCACTGGCTTACAAAAAAAACCTGTGACGCTAATGACAAAACAACAGATAGTTATTAAATGGTTTTGGTGTTCCCTGACCATCTAATGGCAAAATACCACTTTATGGACAAGGTGACTCAATGTATCCGTGACCCCTCCACCTCTCCTCTCATCCAGTCCATCCAATACAATACCTCATCATTTCACAGACATAAGAAAAAAAAAAAAACATATCACATGATTCTGCTAGATAAAAACAGCAAAAACACTGAAAATGAAAAAGCAATATCAGAAAGGAAAACAGCAACTTCTAGAACAGAATCAGCTACAGTACTGTGGTAAATCAAGGGCGTAAAGCCATGTAAAATTAGAAAATCAAACAGTATTATCTCAGCAGTAGTCACCATACTATTTGGACTTGAACAAACAAAATGTAACAGTACCAATGAAAATGAAGATACCTCAACAGAAGCATCATCTAAACTATGAATAATCCGTGACTTAAACTGAAGACGATGACGACCATTTGGAACAATTCGGCACTACAGTGCAGTCATGAAAGGCTGATTGATAGGGACAAAGAGGACGTTGCTTTGAAGTAAGGCCTGCCCGCTGATGCCTGCTACTGTCATTTCAAACGAAACCCGAAATACTCTACAGTGTACAGAAATATCCAAATTTTCGGATCAAGCAATAAAGTTGTATAGATTCCTATTTTCTGCGCATCTGCTGAAAGCTAATTCTAGCCCTGAGCTGACCCTAACCCCAAACAAATCTAACCGGATCCCTAATCCTTGACCATTAAAAACACACACACACACACACACACACACACACACACACACACACACACACACACACAACACGAGAGAGAGCGAGCGGGGGGGGGGGGGGAGGGGAGATCTAAAACCTTCCTGTTTTTCATGATACTCTTAAGAGTGACTTCCCTTGATCATGACATGACATTGTTCCTCTTCCTTTTTGAGTGTGTTATGCCTTTATCGTTATCACATTTAACACAGGTAAAACACGTTTTAACCGGCACAAAGTGGGTGAAAATTCATCATTGAACCAAAGACTGCATCGTGCTGACTTGGGCTTCGGAACGCCATTACCTTGTTTGGAACTGGTGATAGCTTAATATGACTATGACTCGCAGTACTGCGTGAATTGATCATGCAGACTGCCCTTCTTTCTGGTCTCATAAATGTTTCATACTTAGATTTATTTAATATGTTATGATCTCTTTTTCAGATGATGTATATGTATGATATGTATTGACCTGTGATATGGACATCTAAAAGGTTTGGCTCAGAAACTGCTAAGCACCATAGGACGCATGTCAAACAAGAAGAAGAAGAAGAAGAAGAAGAAGAAGAAGAAGAAGAAAAGAAGAAAAAGAAGAAAAAAGAAAAACTGTAAAAGAAACCACAGAAATAACTGCAGTTTAACTGTATTTAATATCTCAAACAAACTAATACCATTTTAAGCCAAAATGCATGACACACTAGGAAAAAACTGAAATACCAGAAACAAATAAAAAGAATAACAAATGAAAACAAACAAACAACAAATGAAACTAAACAAACAAATCTGCAACAACGTGTCATTCTGAAAGAAACCAGTACTTGCATTAAATCTCTTTGGACTAGCGAAGGGAAGAGTGTCTGGCTGAATATGACCATACTACCACCACCACAACAACAGCAGAAAGAAACAAGGATAAAAGCAAAAAAAACTGACAAACTACAGAGGTCCGCTGTCATTGGGATTCACACTCTGTTCCAGACAAACTGCTCAAATCCCAACACAACCCCAGTCTGTATTTTTCGAAATGGTTTTTCACTCTTTTTACACTTCAGAATGAACCCCAGGCACCAATAAAGGAAATGGACGGGCAAAGCCCAACCAGGGAATTAAACTGAAAGCGAAAGCGAAAAAAAAAAAAAAACAAGCAAGCAGAGGAAATCAGGAAAGAAAAGAAGAAACAAAATAAAAGAAGACCCCTGAGTGAGATTCATTCATCACCTGGTCGATAACCACTCTCTCCCTGCGTGCAGGGGATTGGCGGCTGCTGAGAGCAATTAACCCTGCTGCTATTGAGGTGAGGTGATGAAGATGAGCTAAAGAGTCATTTCCCTTCCGTCTCCCTTTCGTACGACAAATTGCATTGTCTTCATGTCGATGGACCCCCGTCCCCACCCACCCTTCTCTCTCTCTCTCTCTCTCTCTCTCTCTCTCTCTCTCTCTCTCTCTCTCTCTCTCTCTCTCCCATCCCCCTCCCCCTGATCACACAGTTTACAGATTAAGCAAATTGTACAGATGCTCTAAATAATGAAAAATATTGGCGTTGTTAGCTCTGTACTTTTTCTTTAACGATATTTTTCTCAGTTTGACATCATCGATCGAATTGTCTGTTCAACTGTTTACTGGTGATATTCCATTGTCGTGTGTTGTGGTTTGCTCACACTCGCAGTTGAATAGTCTTCATACAGGCGCATGGCGTTAACCACAGACAATACTTGGAAATCAGCAAAGGGAGGCAATCTGTGTTTGAGCTTGCGTTCGGTAATCCCGCCGCTTTCATGAAACGACGCCGCTGGTGGGAATGCTCAAGGTAATTTTGCCCCATCAGTCAAATGAACAGTTCAATCAGAGAAAGAACATGCAAAGTTATGAGCAAAAACGGTGCGCCTCTTATGCAGTCAACACACCGATCGTTGTCATAGCGCACGCTTCAAATGAAATGTTTGATTCTCTTGATCTAGACATATTTGATTTATTCATAAACTGATGAAAGATCATTCTATTCGTAATTGAAAGACGTGCATTATCTACTCCCGATTTTTTCCCAAAAAGAATATTAAATTTCGAGCAAGCACTGAAAGTTGGCGTTGCAATTGTTTTTATTACGATTTCAATATTCATGCCAGCAACTCGCAAAAAGAAAAGGAGACAAACTGTGATTGTCAATCAAATATTGATTTATTTAAATTGTTCACTAGCGTGTTGCTTTTGTGAGGTCACGAAAGAGGATTTTAAGGAAGCAGTCGACTCCAGAACGTAAGCCATGACATGCAGCAGTGTTTGGACACATAATACACAAATTTGAAAAAACAACAACAAGAACAACAACAAAAAAACGGTATTAGTTCCGTGAGACGATACAGACAAGCAGATAACAGGACAAAACACAATGTATTTCGACCTTTTGGGTCTCTTATCAGGCAAAAAACAAGCAACATTTAGGACAATGAAAAACAAAGAACGAGCCTAAATGTTGCTTGGTTTGCCTGAAGAAGACCCAAGAGGTCAAAATGCATTGTGTTTTGCCCTGTAGTCTGTTTGTATTGTCTGACGAACTAACACCGTTTCTTTTTTAAACATTTGCTTCATTGTCCTCCCTCAGTCACCTCGTTTTGAAATTAACACGCATAATCTACGTTGAGAATGGTGAAACAGTCTCCAGCGCGTTTTTTATTTTTCCTTTTTTTTTTTTTTGTTTTTGCTTGTTTTGGTTTGGTTTGGGTTTTGTTTTTGTTTTTGATCAGGTTATAAATAAAACTGGGCTGTGATTAACATACCAACAAACCCTTGAACAGAGAGATGTGAAAATAATGATGACAGTTATCCTATGACAGAACAGAAGAACGCTTGTAAAAACGCATCACAACCATGATGATTACATGTACTAAAACTATACGCTTTCCTCCTCTGAGAAAAGAAAAAAAACAGTTTCGCTTCCATCACGGATAAAAAAATGTACACACGTGAAGACAGAGTAATGGGAATATTCTACAAATTTGAATATTTACCAGGGGTGTCATGAAACATAAGGTGATCAGGCTGGAAAAGTAATGAAAACTGATTCTCAGAGCTTTCCCAGGACGACAATTGACTCTCAAAAAATTTCCGTTGCAAAAATACAAACTGAGAGGGAGGTATGGGTGAGGAGGATGGACGTGGGGGACGTCAGATGTCAGCGACCTTCTTGCTCAAAGTTTTGTTCTCGATTCCTTGATAAATACACTTCTCAAACCAATACCACTTTCCCTCGCCTTTCACGCTCGACTCGAGAGCCGAAGTGCCTGCAGTCTCGTATACCAACGTTCTTGACATTGCAAAGGTCTAACCTACCGACAAACAGAACTTCAGAGCGCAGAACAGAAACTGCGAAAAGGAAAGATGGTGCTAATAATAACAAAATTCTGTTTACACCGATCCGAACGGGGATCGCTTTTTTCTGTGTTCTCAAGTCAGACAGTGTTTGAAGTAGCTGACTTCCCAAAGCCCATTGCACTTTCCTTGGCTCCTAAGATCCATGTAAACTGCACGAAAATTGAAAAATGCGTTTATCAAGTAGTTTGGTATAAATATTCAAACCATCACAAACCACACTGTCCATTCAGAATGTATTCTGCCAGTCTTCTTCATTTTACTTTCTTATTGGTAGAGATATAGACAGACAGACATACAGACCGACAGACGGACGGACGGAGAGATACATAGATAATTAGGTAA
>JADBJO010000026.1:1295000-1300000 GCA_016801955.1 Conus betulinus | reverse complement strand
CACACACACACACACACACACACACACACACACACACCTAGTTTTTTTTTTCTATGGTGAGGCAAATCAATAATCTGTATATTTGCTGTCTGTTGTCAAATGTATCCAATACTGGTTAAAATTAACTCAAATGAATGCTGAAAGACTACCCTACAGGGCATACAGAATGTTGCTAGAGGTTGATTGTAGGGGTAAGAACAACGGGTGTCCAAATATTCGTAACAAGCTCCCTGAATATGGATTTTGTGTTGTATGGCGGAGTCAAGGCGTTGGTGATGTGAAAGCCTTTGTACGTGTATTTCGTGAAAGACTGATTGACTGTAGACAGCAAGACTGGGACTCCCACATTAAAAATAGTGATAGATTTGATTTTTTATAGAATGATAAATGGCTTACATGGTGTGCCAAGCTACATGTCCATGCCTATTAATAGAGGATGGAAGCGTATGATGACAAATTTCGTTTTGGTACTTCTGACATTTCTGTTCATTATTCTCGCTATAGACAGTCAGCGAATCGACATCTTTTTTGTCCTTTATGTGGCGTGTCAAAAGAAGACGAATTTCATTTTGTGCTTATTTGCCCACAACTTCGTGATCTCAGAGAACAATTCATTCCTCATAAATATTTCAAACAACCATGCTTATCTAAACTTGTTATGTTAATGTCGTCAAGAAATGAGAGTATTGTTAAGCAACTCGTGTTATATTTAAACAAAGCATGGAACAGAAGAAGTTTGTATTTTCAATTATTACATTGTTCATGAGCCTGTATAATTACGTTTTTTCTTGTACACACCCTTCTAAGGGGCTATGGCCGTTACGAATAAAATATATCTATGTCTGTGCCTATGTCTCTCTCTCTCTCTCTCTCTCTCTCTCTCTCTCTCTCTCTCTCACTCACACTCTCTCACACACACACACACACACACACACACACACACACACACACACACACACACACACACACACACACACACACACACACACACACACGCGCGCACACATGCTCGCGCACACACATGCTCGCGCGCGCACACATGCTCGCGCGCACGCGTACATACTCACTTTCTTTCTCCTTTTTTTTTTTTTTTTACATTTGCCGTCGTCTTTTTCTTCGCCTTCTTTTATTCAACCCCTTTTTGTTTCAGATCAGTGTGGGCGGATAAACAAGCGACTCCACTCTACTAGATTAAAACTCCAGGACAAAGAACATTTTGGAAGGGTTCCACGCCAGTTAACAAAACAACGAACAAGGAGGCAAGGAAACGTATGGAAACCAATGGGAGAACAAAAGAAAAGTGAAAGGAAAAGGTGGGTCAGATTAAAACATGCTAGCTACTTAATATGCTACAGCCACAAAAAACTACTACGTCTGACAGCCCTCATTTAGCCTCCATGGTCGACTGGACTACCCGTATCATGACTTTATCTGGATACATTCTCATCTTTGTTTCCGGTATATGCCTAGATGTTTCATTCCATCCTGAAGGCTAAGCCTGCTGTCATTCCAAGTTCTTTCATCAGCTCACATAGTTTGACCTCTGCTAGTACCGGTCAGGTTTGACCTACCATGACTTTGGTCAGCTAATTTCGTTTTATGAGACTCAATTGGCAAACGAAAAATCGAAGGAAAGTATGTATTTTTCATTCACACTAGGGAAACAATCCATTGAATTAAAATGCCTGTGTTACATAGAATGACATGCAAATATATGTAAATTATCAACTCTTAGGAGCAATGTATGCAAAAACAAGCGGCATCGTAGGCAGAACCTGTCACAACACATTTGTTTGATCTGGACGATAGTTCCTTTAAAATTCAAAAGCATTTTTTTTCTTTCTTGCTTGGAGTGTGTTTATATTTTGTCGAGTTAACCTTTGAGTATTCTCTCTCTCTCTCTCTCTCTCTCTCTCTCTCTCTCTCTCTCTCTCTCTCTCTCTCTCTCTCTCTCTCTCTCTGTGTGTGTGTGTGTGTGTGTGTGTGTGTGTGTGTGTGTGTGTGTGTGTGTGTGTGTGTGAGTGTGTGTGCACATTAGCCGTTTTTTTCATGTTTTGTTTGTCTCATCTGGGGCTCAAAGCGCGTACGTTCCATCTATGCTGTCAATAGGTTAGTTCCATTCGTCTGGCAGTCTCAATTCCCACTTGTATTTTTTGTTTTGAAAACTGTAGGAACTTTTATGTAAACTAGTGTCTTATTCATGTTTGCATTTATGCCTGAATGATTTACACACGGAATAGTCTTGATTATTTTTACACACGAGTGTCAGGCTCTTAATTCCCGTTTCAGTTTTCTGTCTGTCTGTTTGTCTGCTTTTTGACCTACTGTGGAAAAAGGCCCAGTGACGAGAGGAAAGACCCACTGACCGCAGGAAAAGTCCTGGTGACAGCAGGAAAGACTGTGACCAGGGATTCTCTTAAGGGAACATTTAAGACTTCATGGCGAAAGCTTGGCTATGTCTGGTGTTGTCTTCAGCCGTCAGCAGAACAGCACAACGAGTGAGGGATGTAAATGGCAGTTGCTTCAGGGTGGCATTTTCGTATGTGGGGCTCTGCAGTCATATGGGCTGGTACACCCAGGGGAACGCTCCCGTGGAGGTCCTGTTGCGTCACATCCAATCGCCAGGGAACATTCATGTTCCTTGACATCTTAATGGAATGCCCTGTACGTGCCTGCACGCTATGTGAACACAGCGCAGGCTTCCGAGGTTGGTGCATGATTGCTCCCAGCTGGTTTGTACAGCTAGCAGTTGAGGACAGTACTTTGCTGGGTCCCATCCGCACCTTCGGGTGTACCTTTTTTTCCGTTTGTCCTCTTGCATCTTATACAATTCCAAAGTTTTCATCTGATTTCAAATTGGCATAGTTTTTTTGTTTTTTTTTTTTGTTTTTTTGTTGTTTTTTTTTTGCGTACGCAGGCTGATACTCCTGCGGACTCTCCCTGTAGAGACAGGCAAGGATGAATCCCATCTACTCAACAGAGGGAGTGGAGTTTTGTGTGTGTATGGGCCGGTTTTTTTTTATACCGCCATTAAGGCAGCCATACTCCATCTTCGGGGAAGGTGCATGCTGTGTGTAACGTGTCATCCATACCAAGTTCGTAATGGGATTTTACGTGTGTGCAAGATGTTATGCGTGCGTTCACACGCGGAACCTCGGTTTATAGTCTCATTCGAAGGACTCTACGGGAAATGGAGTCAGAACCAATGTTAACTCCGAGGGAAAATTCCCCCTGTACCGAAACGGCCCGGCGGGGATTCGAACCCGCAACCCCAAGATTACGAGTCCGGCGTTCTTCCAACCGAGCTATTCCAGTCCCCATTTGGCATAGTGAGTCATTCGCTTTCTGGGCAGACGAGAGTAAGTCAGTTGTGTGAAACAGTCGCATTAGTCGCATCTTTAATGCGATAGTATAGCGAAAGGAAGCGACATCAAACGGGATTTGATGCGGATCGACAAGAAATGTTCGTGATCGCCGGGAAGAGGGAAGGAAACCAAAGGAGAAAGGTTGGACCGGCAAAACAGTGGGTCAAAAAAGAAAGACGAAGAGACTAGGGGGATGGGGCATGAACTAGATAAAAGATGGATTGGGGAAGGTAGAAATGAAAGGGAGGAGGAGCGAGGGAGTGAAAAAACAACTAAAAATCGTTAAAACGATGAGTTGTGTAATCGATCTGGACACAGCAATTCATCTTTTGTTGCAGCTTTACGTGGACACGCCTCTCCAATCTTGTTCAGATCTGGATCTCTTCAGGAGGACGGTCAACAGCTCAGAGCGTTTGCTCATTGCCAGCTCAGTGCATGATGCGTAATGTTGAATTACACCAAGCCTGATGACGTGCTAACGTTTCTTTACCAAGAATTGACACAGATCTTAAGGAGAGCACATGGACATCATATTTGGGTCAGTCATTTTGCCGGTGGTCGTCAGCGTATCCGGAAATCTTTATGTTGTATATTTCTTTTAAGTTTAGTTTTTGTAATATTAGTTCCTGCTCTTAGTGAAAACACAGCTTAAATGAATACTGTCCATCACACCACAAAACACTTTTTTAATTATATGCGCGCACACGCAAGCTTACTTACACATGCGCGCACAAACGCGCACTTATGCGCACGCGCAAAACGATGGTAGTCGTCGAAAATGTTTTACCTTAAATATGGAGTTGAAAAAAAGTTTTTAAACGATACATGGGTCAGATAAACGAAGGTAAAAACTGAACAGAAAAGACTGTCTCATTCCGTATAAACCAAGTTTCCAACAGTTTCAATTCCAGTAAAGGTCGTTCCCCGTTGAGTTGAAAAGCTGCAGGCAATTGCGACATCGCCAGTTTCTTAGAACCCGTTTTCTCTAACTGCTATGAATAGATGCGCGCTTTAACATACTGTTTTCAGTGGCTTCCTTTGTATCTCCCCATTCTCTCCAGTTCATCTGTTCTCGAAGTAGGACTACTATTTCCCGTGTTAGTTCTACAGTTCAGCAAGTTTTAAAGCCCCCTGATAGCAATGCTATTGCACTGACCATCTTCGCTTCAACGTTTCCTTTCATGTCACTTCGGTTTTGTCCCAGACTGCACTAACCGTCCCTGTCCTGCCTGCTCCATCCAGTTTTACAGCCTGCCTCTCTGCCCTGCACTGTTCAGCTGAAGTCTATATTATGTGCCGATTCTTTCCGTTCACTTTTCAACGCAATACTTACACTTTCATTGAAAGCAGTTACCGGTGATCTGAGCAAGCTACGCACGCTGGTATATTAGTATGTTGATGACATCAAGCTTTCAGGAAAACACCATGAAGGTTTACTGAGTTAAGTATGTCCACTCTTCCTAGGTAATGCCAACAGCGCCGCCCCCTCTTTTTAAGATGTGATACTACTGCTCAAGCATTTCTTGCCCAGTGAGTGACTAGCGCATTCATAACACCAAATACAGTTCTAAATTAGTTCTTTTTGCTGTAGTTTTCCGCACGACATTCAATGACATTTCTTTCGTTAGAACCAGA
>JADBJO010000026.1:1285000-1287500 GCA_016801955.1 Conus betulinus | reverse complement strand
GTCAACAACATATGTTTGTGTTGCTAGCATGGGTGTATCAAGTGTGCTTTCAATTACATATCTTCTTACATCATCTATTGCAAGTCTGACTATATCAACTATGTTTCCTCTGCTAAAATTATATATGCCACTTACATAATACAATGGAGTCAGAAACTGTTGACAGCAGATCACGACATTTATTCAAAATTTTCTGTGGACAACACGTACACCTCTTTTTCGAACGAAAGATACTGGTGTATATTTTTCTCTTCAGTAAACAGTAAATGTATATATGTGACTCTAGCTCCTAAAATATCATAAGGTAATAGCATAAGTTTATCTGTGTATTTACAGCTACATGAAATTGGCTCAGTACCTGACCTACAAAGTGTGTTCCTTTCAGCTACATAGATGACTATTCTGTGTCCTTTCTCATGGCTTGTCCACCATAAAACTGGAGGAAAAATAAACAGCTTCTAAATTCTGATTCATGCTAAATTTCGAGACCTAAACACAAACCACTTTGCTTGCCAGGCTACCTTCTGTTACAGCGTAGCCCTCGTTGTATAGCACAAATGGTCCAAAGGTGATTTTCATAATATTCCAGTCCTGTTCTATCTAATTCACGTATGGTTGCTTCATCTTGGATGAAACAGATTGACATGTTATTTCGACAGATGGCCAATCAGCCAGCCAGTCATTCTCAAAGGGCTTGGTCTGCCTTATCTGATCCTAGAGGGGATGTTAACTGAGTAGGCAGAAAAAGGAGGCTGAACGGGCGAGAGAAAGATTCACAGAAGAAATGGAAGGGGGAACGGGGGCACAAACAGTTGGCAAGGGAGTGAGGGTGATGGGAGAGGATGAATGGAGATAGTGGAGTAAGGGTGTGGGTGTGCGGCGGTAAAGTGCTTTGCACCTCAATCACAGACAGGAGGGAAAGCCAACTCTGCAGTTCATCAGAGGGTTTCCTGCCAAGCTCTTGTCCCATTTCCACACATCGCCAATTCCAGAGGCCCTGGCACACAGGGAACCGCGAGTTCCTGATAGGCTGACCACTACCCTGCTCCTAATCCATCCTCATCTGTTTTTCACCATGTTCAGGGAAGCTGCACTCTCTATGTCTGTATGGGTTTGGCCCACACAGGAACTTTGGGAGTAAAGGGTTGTCTGGCTAATCTATTGTTATGACTCAAATACAATGAATCAAGAGTGGTGGGCACGTATGTGCCTCCCGGGTAAACACACGAACAACCAACATTTCTCTCCAGTGACTTCAGTCTATCTACGTCTGTCTCTGTCTGTCTGCTGCCTGTCTTTCTTTATTTCAGTCTGTCTCATCCTCATTCCTCCTCCCCCCTCATTTCTCTCTCTCTCTCTCTCTCTCTCTCTCTCTCTCTCTCTCTCTCTCTCTCTCTCTCTCTCATACACATGTGTACACGCAAGCAGGTACACAAGTATACACAAAACAATGCTAGTTTTAAAGTTGTGAAAGCTCTGAGGAAACAAATAAATTATGTAGTGGTAAGAGTCAGAGAGAGTAGGTCTCTCAGTATACTTGAACATAGTGCACATGTATTATTGTGTGGGTCAGTGTGTGTGCCGCTATGGGAGGGGCATGCGCGCGCATGTGTGTGTACGTGTGTGTGTGTGTGTGTGTGTGTGTGTGTGTGTGTGTGTGTGTGTGTGTGTGTGTGTGTGTGTGTGTGTGTGTGTGAACGTGTGCATATGTGTTTGCGCGCGCGCGTGTGTGTGTGTGTGTGTGTGTGTGCGTGCGTGTGTGTGTGTGTGTGTGTGTGTGTGTGTGTGTGTGTGTGTGTGTGTGTGTGTGTGTGTGTGTGTGTGTGTGTGTTGTTCTTCAATTTAACGTCTTTTCACTAAATGTGATATTAGACAAGGTGTGTGTGTGTATGTGTGTGTGTGTGTGTGTGTGTGTGTGTGTGTGTGTGTGTGTGTGTGCGCGCGGCGCGCGCGCGCGCGTGTGTGGATGTGTGTGCCTGTGTGTGTGTTTGAGTGTGTCGTGCTGCGTGCGTGCGTGAGTGCGCGCGCGCGCGCGTGTGTGTGTGTGTGTGTGTGTGTGTGTGTGAGGAGAAACTCTAAGTAAGAATTAAACTGTAAAAAAAAAAAAAAAAAAAAAAAAAAAAAAAAAAAAAAAAAAAAAAAAAAAAAAGACATCAAAAGTAAAAACAAACAACTGTACAAAATAAGATCATGAAACAGCAATTACAGGATTGAGCCAACTGGGCTTAACGTAAGAATTCGTACAAAATTTAAAGAGACATGGTATCCTGGAATATGCACTTTGAAGCATCCTTTCTAAATTCTGACAAATCGGAATCAAAGTAGGGGCAAAAGTATAGAACGTGTGTTGTTGTACAATTATCAAGGGCGCCGCAAGCACATCGAATATTCTTGACATATTTTGTTCTGAATGCATTTATTTTCAGCCGAAATATAAAGAGAGAAGTTGTTTACTGTGTCTTGGGATATAATCCTACGTTTGTATTACGGTTTACTGGAT
>JADBJO010000026.1:1280000-1282500 GCA_016801955.1 Conus betulinus | reverse complement strand
TACATTTGTTCTCTCCTCTGTGAATAGTTCCTGTGAACGTGTGACACTAGCCATTCAACACACATCATGTAATGATATCTGTACGTTGTGTGTTTACCATTAAACTAGACTGTTTCAGTACCCGACTGATTTTTTTTTTCGTTTGAGCTCTCTAGATGGCTATTCCAGTCTATTTGCCTGTCTTCTGTGTCTCTAACAAAAAATCCTACAAAAGAGAGTTACCTGCATGATAGCAAATTTCCAGAGCTGGAACACAGACCACATCAGCTTCTAGGCTCTCTTTGTGTCCACTACAACATTGACACAGACAGGCCCTCTTTTGTTATAATGCAGCCCCTCACTCTGTAGCACAAATGATTCAAAAGTGGCTTTCACAATATGTCCCATCATGTTCTCATTCACGTCTTGTTGTTTCATCTACGGTACAATAGACTAACACGTTCTTTCAACACACTGCCAATTCTAGGGTCCCGGGCACACACACTGGACATCGTGGGTCCTTGACAGACCCATGACCAGTACCCTGCTTCTCATCCATCCCCATCTGTTTCCTCTTCATCTCCAGGGAGGCTGCACTCTGTATGGCTGTATGGCTTTGGCTCGTACAGGACCTGTAGGGTGATAGAGTTAACTGGCTAATGGATTGGTATCATGCGAATATTACGAACGAAATGCGCACGGTGGGGCACGTATGTATTCCCCAGTGTAAACAAGGGAACACAGAACAGTTCCATCTGGCTACTTGTATCTGTCTGTCTGTCTCTGTATGTCTGCCAGTCTGCTTCTGTCTCTGTGCTTCTCTGTGTCTGTCTGTCTGTCTGTCTGTCTGTCTGTCTGTCTGTCTGTCTGTCTGTCTGTCTCTCTCTCTCTCTCTCTCTCTCTCTCTCTCTAACACACACACATATTCAAATGAAAACAGCTTGATATAAGATACGGATCAATGAAAAGGATAGAGCATGAACTTCGCCCTAACTATGCCTTTAAATGCCTTTTAGCTTATACCCAAATGCTCTCATGACTTAAAGAAAAGCGAAATTTTGACTGCCTGATATGAAAAGGTTCAATGTTCCTTGTTTTAGACTCCTTGCTTTACACAAATACCATCTCTATTATGAAAAAAAAACGCAACACTTTTCAATAGCTGGCATCCAGACCTTGATATGAAGGGTGACTGCATCCATAGATCAAAGACTGCCTTGCCGTCACCTGCACATAGTACGTCAAGAACATCCGCTTTACTTGCACGGATGTATCAAGCATGCTTGCTTTACACATCTGATTACCTCTTGTTCGCTCTGTTAGTTTGACT
The DNA here is from genome assembly GCA_016801955.1 of Conus betulinus. Lineage (NCBI taxonomy): Eukaryota > Metazoa > Mollusca > Gastropoda > Neogastropoda > Conidae > Conus > Conus betulinus. Next base: position 1,281,191 of record JADBJO010000026.1, on the reverse strand, counting down.
ATATCAACTATGTTCCCTGTATTAACCCCCATACTACATTTACATATTGCACTGAAACCAGTAACTTGCAACTGTAACTCACATTGTTCACTCATAAGGTTTTTTTTGTGGACAACTTTTACACCCTTTCTCCATGTGAACCAAAGAATCTGCTGTACATACATTCGTTCTCTTCTGTGAATAATATTGGTGTACAGGTGACTCTTGCTACTCAATAAGATATCATGTACTGATAATCTGTGGTATTGTACAACTATACTGATTTGGTTTATTACCAGACCAACAATATTTATTCCTTACAGCTTTCCACCGAACTATCCTAGAATGTCCACATCATCTAACGAAACATTAAGAAAAGAAAACGAGTTCTGAAAGCAGCAGCATAGCACATTTCCGGAGCTAAAATACAGACCACATCAGCTTCCAGGCTCTCTGAGTGTCCAGTACAATACTGCTGCCAAACACAGGTTCCCCTCCATCACACTGTTGCCCCTCACTGTGTAGCACAAATGACTCAAAGGTTGCTTTCACAACATCTCATATCATCTTATAATCTACGTGTGGTTCATTCATCTTGGATAAAATAGATTGGCACATTACTTCGACAGGCAGTCCATCAGCCAATCAGTCACTCTCAGAGGACCACTGGTCTACCTCATCTGGTCATAGAGGGGGCCTGTTAACTGACTCTGCGGAATTGGGAGGTTGAGAGGGTAAGAGAAAGGTCTGCAAGAGAATGGGAATGGGAGGCAGGAGGGCGATCAGAAGGCGAGGGAGTGAGTGTGGTGGGAGACAGTGAAGGGATGGTGGGGGGAGACAGTGGTAGTGGAAGGCTGTTATTTTGCTCCTCAGTCAAAGACAAGCGGGAAGCCAACACTGCAGTTCATCAGAGTTTCCTGCCAAGCCTTTGTCCCATTTCCCCCATACTGCCAATTCCAGAGATCCGCACAAACAAACAGGGCATAGTGTGTCTTTCACAGATTGACCACTACCCTGCTCTTCATCATTGCTCATCCTTTCTCATGTGTTTTCTCTCCAGTTCCAGGGAAGCTGCACAGTGCGTGTCTGTATGGGTTTTTGGCCCATACCAGACTTGTGGGAGCAAGGGGTTGCCTGGCTAATGAATTGGCATCATGCAAGTACTATGAATCAGACACAAACTGTGGGCACCTACATACCCCTCAATGTAAA
>JADBJO010000026.1:1247500-1255000 GCA_016801955.1 Conus betulinus | reverse complement strand
AGGGCAAAGGGGGGAAGGGTGGGGGGAGATGGAAGTCATTTTGACCCAAACGGTTCAGACCAGAAGAGAACAGCAGCTGATACAGAACCAAAGAAAGCTGACTTGACAAAAGATATAAAGACAGATTTGGCTGGGGAATTTTAAGCCATGTGAACCAACAAGAATGTCTGCTGATCCCATCTAACTGTTTAAGCTATTCCTAATGATGATCTCATTTTACCGATTGTCGAGAACAGCACTCTCTATGTCCGTTCCAAATGAAATGACGTGTTCACAACAACTCCAGATGAAGTGCATGCTGCATTCTTTGGTATCTTGATTGTGTCTGGTTACAACCCAGCTCCAAGACGTCACTTCTGTTGGATCCTCGATTCTGATATGTATAATGAAGCTATTTCATCTGCCATGAGAAGAAATCATTTCATGGAGATGATGCGATATCTAAATGTCACGGCTTACACAACGGAATGCTCAACAGAGCTAACGATCCTCTCGCCGTCCGTAGCGCTACTGGAAGAGCATTCCTTGCACGGACTCCCAGTCAACATCTCCGGAGCGCCACGACAGGTTGGACCACCTCATGGAACCGCGGCCCACGCAGGTGACATGTCCCAGCTGCGGCTGCAGGTGCAGCAAGTGCAAGGTTGACGTGCACGACAGATATTTCATAAAGCTCCACACAAACTAAGCTGAGCTTGATGTTCTTTTCGGAACGTCAGGCAGATTTTTTTTTCTGAACATCCCTTTTTAGGGACTGGAGAACATATGCCTTCTTCAGGTTTGGTCATTCTGGCCCTTCAGTTAACTATAACATACTATAATCATTCTTGCCATTTCTTTTGGTGCATTGTGTCCCATTACCTTAGATTTAACATATCTTGGCGTAAAATTTCCTCACTAATATCCGTGTCCATACACACACACGCGCGCGCGCGCACGCATGTACACACACACACACACGCGCGCGCTCGCGTGCGCGCGCATGCTCACTCACTCACTCACTCACTCACAAATAGAAAAAAACGCCACAGTGCAAGAAGAAGAAGAAGGAGGAGGAGGAGGCAAAAATGGATGAGAAGAAGGAGGAGGAGGTGGTGAAGGGGAGGAGAAGAAGAAGAAGAAGAAGAAGAAGAAGAAGAAGAAGACGAAGAAGAAGAACAACAACAAAAACAACAAAACTTAGCATTAGATCAAGAACAAAAACAGGAAAAGAACAAGAAGACCAAAAACAAAGAACAAGAACTAAAACAAAAGTAAGAACGAGAAAAATTATTGAAACGAGAGGAAGAAGAACAAAATCCACCAGAAGAAAGAAAAAGGAGCAAGAGTTATCTCAAAAACAAGAACTGTAAGAGGTCCAAAAACAAGCAGATATAAAAAAAAAGAAGAAAGAAAGTAGGAAAAATAAGGAAAGAAAAGAGAAGAAGAAACTAGTTAAGAGCCAACAAAAAATGATTTCAATGGCATCCTAACGGGCGGATTCCTGCAATGAAACACGACGCATTGTGTCAGTGGCCTTCACATTTCCTAGTCGCACAAAGTGTTGTTGCTACTGCTGTTATTGTTGTTCGTTTCAACAAATAAAAGAATGCGGGAATAAGAGTAATCGAGGACAAAATTATGTAAAATCTTAATAACGGAAGTGATGAATCTGCTATACCATTATCTTTAGCAACGCAACGAAACAGCGGCGTGCAAGAAAATAGCTCCCGGAGGGCAACTGCTGATACAATCCACATGGGGTATATATATATATATATATATATATATATATATATATATATATATATATATATATATATATATATATATATATATATATTTTTTTTCCTTTGAAACAAAAACAAAAAAAAAAATTTGTGCGTTGTGTTGTTGTGTGAAAGTTTTGTTTTTTCCCTTTTTTTAAGAAGAAGAAGAAGGGGAAGCAAGGTAGAGAAAAGCAAAAGGAAAATAAAGCATACGATTTCATCGCATTTCACTACCATGCATATCGTCTGTGCCTTCTTAGTACAGGCGTTGCCAAGCCCATTTCAATCGTTTGGCGTTAGGTTTGGTCACTGCTAAACAGTTATAGGACATGTTGTGTATTTAGGATACAGATGTGGATGTTAATGCCCAACAAATCTTAGCTGGCTTCTGTTGGCCAACCTATTCTAGGAAACAAAGCAGACAATTTCAAGAGGATTATGGGAACAATATACCAGAAGAAAACTAGGACGGAAGGAGGAAAGGGCACTTTAAATGACCCCTCGAAACAGGAAAGAAAGAAAGTGATTCTGAAGATAGACGAATGAAAGACATGTATTAGAAACAGAATGAGGTTGTCGGGAACACGTGAACAAACATAAAGCAGAAAAAAATAATTAGGAATCAGAAACAGTAGGACAAACATGTTACACTGGTGAAAGAGAAAACTTGTCTTGATACAGAAGGAGATGCCTGTTCTAGAAAGATGCCCATTACGTTGGAAAGAAACAAGTTTTCGACCGGCAAAAAAAACAACATGATCATAAAAGGATAATGAATGTCATAAATAAAACACGGGAAAAGAAATGGGAAAAAAAAACAACAGAAAGGCTGACAAGGAAAGAAAGCAAAACAAAACTGTCCAAAAGATTTACAAAGATAACGACGAAAATGACAACAGCTTATGTCGACACAAAAAGAGTGAAGTAAACAACGTCAAACCAAAGGGCTGCAGATGAACATTGTTCAGGAGGACGTCACATTACCAGAGATTTCTGTTTGTTTGTGAGCAGATTACTGTGCTGACACACCCGATGAGGTGGCAGCACACGGAGGAATGAGGGCTGGGCCTCTTACGTCAATTCAAGCGGATATGCGGTGTTACTGACGAAACATAGATCGTGAAGAAAACTAATCCCTCCACAAAGGAAGGGATTAAAATCTTATTTTTGTTATGTTTGTATCGTTATTCGGGTTTTTCTGTGTTCTTTAGAAAAGATTTAGTGCGTGTGGGAAAGAAATTATATGCACCCAAACACCCACACACACGCGCGCGTGTGCATACAAACACATACTCGTGCGTGTGTATATACACAAATACAAGCATAAAAGCGGAAACATGCGCTCGCGCGCGCGCTCTCTCCCACATATACACACGTGTGCGCGCGCGCGCGCGCGCCCCCCCCCCCCCCCCCCCCACACACACACACACACACATACACACACTCACACACACACACACACACACACACACACACACACACACACACACACACATTCTAGACATACACTCTGCTATCACGGATCCTGCTGCTGTTGCTATTCTTATATGTAGCTAATACCATTACTGTTCCTAATACAACACCCACTAGTCCTTCTGTCGCTGCTGTATAATAAACATTTTCCTCCAAACAGAAGAGAAGATGTGTGTGTTTGTGTGTGCGTGTGTGCGTGCGTGCGTGCGTGCGTGCGTGCGTGCGTGCGTGCGTGTGTGTGTGTGTGTGTGTGTGTGTGTGTGTGTGTGTGTGTGCGTGCGCGCGCGCGCGCGTGTGTGTTATTCGAGAAATACTCCTAAAAGAGAATAAACATGTATCTTTGCAACTAGGTTATTGAGTGAAGAAAAAACTCGTATGTTTTCACGTGCTCTCTCAAAGTGGGGGCATAAAAGTGAAGTGTGTTTTGGTTGGTTTACTGTTTCCCGTTGTTGTTGTTTTTGTGTTTGCTCGTTTGTTTGTTTGTTTGTTTTTATCTTTAATTTAGAACATTCTGTCCGCCTTCTCCATTCTAGATCACTGATTTACCCATTCATTTCGTTGTTTTTCCCATCTATCAAAGAGAGCGAGAGAGAGAGAGAGAGAGAGAGAGAGAGAGAGAGATTTATGTCAACACGGGCAGCACTGACGTTTTGCCAATCATCCCGATAGAGTAGACTGAAGCCATAAAAAATAAGGTCGAAAGAATAAACAGTGGGGACAAAGAAAGAAATGCAGCTGAAATATGTAAAAAAGTAAGGTTCCACAATAAATGAGAGAAAGAAAACCACTCTGACAAATGTGATGGAAATTTAAAAAAAAACCACTAAATAAAAAAGCACAGAAACCAAAAAGGAAAAGAAAAAAAAAAACCGTCACGGTTTCTGCGGCCATAGACTGAAGTAATAAACATCAAAGGAGGGCGAAGACCAGATGACCTTTATACGAGGATAGTATCGTCTGTAGGCGACAATGGCTGTGTCCTTCTGGAAAACAGCTGTTTCTCTCGATGGACACAGAAAAAGAAAAATAGGGGAAAGAATTATCATCGCTATTATCTCTGATGCTGACAATTCTTTTCCTTGGGACCACAACTGTTTTACCTGTTTCCTTGAGATAATGACGATTATCGCCGTGTTCCCGCGGAAAACCGGTATTATTTCGAGAAAAACGGCGGTTACAGGGAAATCAGTCATGATCGCTATTTTCAATCACACGTTCATGTGCACTAACATCATTGGAACTGTCATGCAGAGGTCCGGCTTGATGAGTAAGAACAGCTGTGATTCTTAGCATCACAACTGTTCACTGCTGATGCTGTTGTCCTTCATGATAATCATCGTTTTTCTTGAAGAAAAGGATAAGTGTTTTGGTCTTTTGGGGAAACAATGCAAAAAAAAACTGTTTTCTTTGGGATAACAAAGGAAACTGTTGTGATTATAGGGAAAAGCAGGGAAAACCGTTAGTATCCAAAGAAAAATAATTGCGCCTGTTTCTCCTCAGAGAACAAGGGAGAACAGCTGCTATCGGCTTATGAAGTTTGTATGAATTGACCCTTAGGGGTCTGAGATCTGTCTGAAACGCCCACAACTCAGCGGAGGCATTGCGGGAGGATACTTATAGCTTGCAAACTCATTTACATCCGGCATGTATACAGCATGGCTTACCACATGTGGGCGCTGTGATCGGAAAATAATGGTCCGTATTCAGAAGAAAAAAACTGCGATAGAAAATAATGTTATAGCCAAATATAACGACAGCAGTTGGGGACAAAACTGTGATTTCACAAAATTGATTCTGAGACAAAAGAGCATTAGTGATATTTACGCATCCTTGAACGAGCACATGCGCACCCACAGATGTACATCACACATCCACCAGCTCGTTGGAACACACACACATGCGCACACATGCACCCACCCACACACACCACACACACACACACACACACCACACACACACACACACCACACACCCACCCACACACCCACCCACACACACAGAGTTACACACACACGCGCGCGCACGCACACACACACACACACACACACACACACACACACACACACACACACACACACACACACACACACACACACATACATACACACACCACACCACACACACACACACACACACACACACACACACACACACACACATTAATACAGAAAGAATCAGTTAAAAAAAAAAAAGTTATTGAACAGCGAACGATAAGCAATATCAACAGAATAAAGAATACAAACAGAAAAGACAAAAAAAGCGACAAAAGGAACAAAACTGAGAACTACAAAGTAAAAACGAGGCAGAAACAAACAACAAAAAACTGATCAGAAAAACTTTTTGCCACATTCTGACATGAACTGAAGTGGGGGGGGGGGGGGGGGGGGGGGGGAACGAAGGAGGAAAACGAGAACATGAAGGTAACGATGTATGTAGCAATTTTACTGTGCCCAAGACAGAGATCGACGTTTGAGGCTGACACCACGTACAATCTAACCCTACACTAACCTCTAGGAAAAGAACGTTTCTTTAGCCAGGAAAAACAGACGAACAAATACAAAGAAATATCTCTCTTTAAACACAATTGAAAACGCAAACCCCCTCCACACACGCACACATGCACGCGCGCACATACACACACACACACACACACACACACACACACACACACACACACACACACACACACACAGAGAGAGAGAGAGAGAGAGAGAGGAGGGAGAGAGGAGAGGAGGGAGAGAGAGAGAGAGAGAGAGAGACTGAGACAGAAACAGAAAGAGACAGAGACAGACAGAAACACGGATAGATTGACAAACAGAGACGGGGTGACTAAATACACCGCCGGACATATCTGCCAAAAGCAGACATGAGATCAGTAAAATCGTTAGTGACACGAAAATTACTGCGCCCTATGCCATGCCACACGACATTGGTGGCGATCATTCAAGATTTTGACCAGTATCAGCAGAAGATCCCGCAGTTTCGTCACATGCCTTCTTACACGTTCCATGTCCCCCAGCCTCTTTTCTTCCCACAAAACAAAACAGGAGAAGTAGCAGAGGCAGAGAGCGATCATTAGGAAGATACGGGGCAATGAGAACACAAAGGACAACAGAAGAAGATACGGGGGAATGAGAATAAAAAGGACAACAGAGGAAGTTACGGGGGATGAGAACGGGAAAAAAGACAACAGAGGAAGTCAGGGGGGATGAGAACGGGGAAAAAGACAACAGAGGAAGTTACGGGGATGAGAACGGGAAAAAAGACAACAGAGGAAGTTAGGGGGGGGTGAGAACGGGAAAAAAAGACAACAGAGGAAGTTAGGGGGGATGAGAACGGAAAAAAAGACAACAGAGGAACTAAGGAGAATGAAAACAAAGACACCAGTTTTGTTTCTGGCTAGCGATGTATTTACAAAGATGTACAGGAGAGTTTTTGATTACGACTATAGCTTACCATATCATACTGTGCTTCGGATTATTCATGATTCGTCAGAAACGACAGCACACAAGCAACCAAAGCGATCATCTAGTGCACTCGTCCACTAAATCTGATAACGTTTTATGTGTCCGATAAAAAAGAGGGTGTCTTTCTCGAGGCAGCGTTTTTCAGGATTCTCTCACCGCAACCCCATGCACCGAGATTCTGTATGGGTTTTAGACATCTGGGGGGTGTGTGTGTGTGGGGGGGGGGGGGGGGTAGAGGGGGTGTGTGCAATATAGAAACTCAAAAATCATACTGGTGGAACAGCTTTGGATTTACTTTTCATGGAGTCTTATGTAAATGTTTATGTCGAATGTCCTAAATCATAACACTCAAACACGTGTCCATACTTCGTGGCTCATCTCATGGGATGCACCGAGGAATTTTTCGCACTTTCTAAAACACGACCGTATGACCAACAGAAAGAAATCGGCCTGGGTGTAATCAGCACGGGTTCATCTTTACGGCCACCACAGGCGCCATAGTGGTAGTGGCTTTTTATGTGCGTATGAGTCTTAAAAAGGTATTATCCGTCTGTGTGTTCCAGTCCACTGTGTACTTCAGAGATCTTTGACACTACTACAAACATCAGTGGTGCAGATCTGGGTCAAACAGCGGATCCAGGATCTGTCAGCACGATTATTGAAAATCTTATTCAGCATAAACTGCTGAACAAATTTTGACAAGATTTCGTGGAAAACTTAAAATATGGTGCAATCAGTGGCGTAGATGGGAATCACACGATAGACCCAGATTCTCTTCTCATGATTAATAACATTAGTGCATGTTAGCCAGG
>JADBJO010000026.1:1240000-1242500 GCA_016801955.1 Conus betulinus | reverse complement strand
GTCCCCAGGCTGTGTAAAAGCGACAAGGGTAACGGAGAAAGGCATCGTTAGCATTTTTCAGTTCTCGAAGGGATGTTCCTGTTTTGGCTCTAATCACTACCGTATCTTCAGTGAAGTGTGCGCAATGCCAGCCAGTCATGACATGTCATCATGAGCTGGAGCTGTATATATATTTGCAAGTTTGCTGCTTATGCCACAGTACATATATAGACATTTTTGCTGGTCACTCGTGAGTTAGGACTATTTCTTGGCTGTCGTATGCAAACCGTTGTCCATCTTTAATAGAACATGTATTGTAGGTCGGAAGCTAAAAATCTTAAAAGTCTCTCCTGCGCAATATTTTTGAATTTATAGCAACGTTTCTATTTAGCACTGACTTGCACATTATAACAGTCGTAGAGTGCGGCGGGAGCCTGGGTGATTTATTGCACAATTTTTAATACGAGATAAAACTTTTCAAACTGGTCTCTGTGTGTTAATGGTTCTACAGTTACGAAAAAGTGCCATTAGCTATGATCATCATTTTTTCAACTGTTAAGCAGACATGATCTGCCATGACACTCACCCTGACTCATGACATACTCAAGCCCTCCTGTGGTCATTTCCTTGTCCGTCAGATATTCATGACACTCATTTTGTGTGCTGTAAAGAGCACCCTCTACTGAGAACGACAGCCATTTTAGGTGCTGCAAAAGGCATCCTCCCACGACAACAATTCCCTTCACGGACAATGACCATTAGCAGCAATCACCGGTATTTTTCTTGGCCATAAATGGCTGCAACAGTGACTGGGTGAGTGAAATGACAGCTGTGAAGTATCCCGGCGTCCTAACGACGTTCTGTCATCTCCAGCATCTGTCTGCCCCTTCTCAGATTCCGTCCTTTCCGCGATTTTACCGAGGTGTATTCAGTGACACACTATCATCATTAGATAGTCTGATCTTCTCCTCATTCTTTGCTGATGAGGCATCGTCTGCGTGATCAACTGTCTCATTACCTGTTAGTCCGCCCGTTCATACGTGAAATCAGGTTCTAAATCATAATTACGTTTTGGGTGGCCTACCGTTGCTAGTTTGCTGGATAAAATAAGGGAAATGAGGGGGTGACTAGCATTGATGGGATTGTCTCTGTTACAGATCACTAATTATCAATGTGAGTACTGTGTCCTTCACGACTGTTTCATCTGCCATCTTCACAACCCATTCGAAACTTTCCCACACAGCCGAAATCACGGACTGCAACAGTAACATAGGCACCCATCGCATGATTGATAAAACAGGACAAACTATAGTTTAGATGGGAATGATTCGATACATATCAGTACTGGTTTGTTTTCAGCCCTGTGCATAAAGCCCTTCGTCCTGTTCTCTGTTTCCGTCGTTCTCTCTCCATATTCCCTGTCAATAAGAGGAGATGGCTTACTTGGTCTGCTGATGACAGCCCTGACATTCCATCTATCGGTATCTATCATTTATGTGTAATGCTAAGCGGCATCAATTATCTCTTGTCATTAATGGTTGTAGCTTCAGCTGCAGCTGGTGGTGTAACCTGACAGCCCTCATCGACAAAGGCACCGTTATGTTTTTCTTTCAACTTTCTCACTTATGCCTCCTCACCTCAGATCCTGTCTGTGACTCGACCAAGGTAAGATGACTCTACCAGACCGCCGTAAAGTGCCATCATCAGCTGATTCTGAAGAATGGTCTTCTCACCGACATATTAACTTGCAGTATCAGCCAGGTTACCTGTAAGCCTGCACATTTCCCCGCAAAACTAGGTTCTATGTATGTGTTAACAGATACGTTTCGGGACAACTGCCAGCGGCACTTACACAGTCAGAAATAGTGAGAGGTTTCAAAGGTTCAAAGAGATGACTGAATCAGACGAAGCTATCTATTGACAACGTAAGCAGTCGTTCTTCGTCGCTTTATTTTCCACTACCTCCCTAGCTCATCCGTCCCTTCGCACAAAATAATAGCCACAGAATGCGACATAGAAAGAATATTCCGAGCACCTTCATTGACATAAGACATATCAACATGCCCCATCTCATTTAATTCTTCACTTCTTGTGTCTGTGTGAATGTGTGTGCATGAAGATGGGCACGCTTCATGTCCGCTTCCGATTATATATCCCACGATATCTTCTGTGGTAATCTTTCACCAGTCACAAACCCTGCTGGACTTCTTTTATTTCTTCATTCATATCTCCATTCATCAAAAGCTGATAGTGACACCTTGGTCACACATAAGATTGTGCCGCTTATTCCGAATATGCATGTTTTAAAAAACATAGGCATCAAACAAATAGCCAGCAGTATCTTTGAGTCTTTCTTTATCACGCGCTTGAGTGGAATATGCAAAGTCATCAGTAATTAGCCTAGGTCTGGGGGATTTTGTGATGCCTATTTAGTTATCATACATATACTTCAAGTGTTTTTAAGCATCACCACTGGTAAAGTGGAATTTTGAGGGTGTTATGTTTTCTAAGATGTCATGTT
>JADBJO010000026.1:1225000-1235000 GCA_016801955.1 Conus betulinus | reverse complement strand
CCAGAAGACAGACAAATGTAATGACATAAAGAGAAAAAAAAGAGGTGATAGGGGTATGAAACACATAAACCGAGAAAAAGAAAAGAATAAAGAAAAAGAACAGAAAGAAACAAGCACAAAAACAGTGAAGCAGAGAACTTGTACTGATGCAGAAGACAATGCCTATGTTAGAAAGCTGAATATGATGCTGCAAACAGGTTTTGATCGATCGGTCAAAAGACAATGGAAACGAGAAAATAACTAAATACGGTGATTACAACACGTAAAAAGAAGGAACGAAAGTGGGGAAAGACTGACAATGATAAAAACCAAAACCAAAACCAAAAAGAATACAACAAAAATAAAACAACACCTAATGTCAACAAAAAAGCAAGGGGTCGAATATATACAAAGGCCCTGCCGTTAAACTCACGGGCTGAATATGAGGATGCAGAAGGAGCACGTCACATTAGCGGAGGTTTCCGTTTGTTTGTGTTCAGATTATTGTGCCGACACTTCCGAGAAGGAAACGGCATGGGGAGAAACGAGGGCAAGGCCTGCGTCACTGCAACGGATTTCCGGTGATACCGAGTAAACATCGATCGTAAAAACGCAAATCCCTGTAAAGAGAGAGGAAGTAAAATTTGATTGTGTGCGTGTGTGGGTGTGTGGGGGGTTGGGTAGGTGTGGGTGGGTGTGTGTGTTTGTTGTTTGTATGTTTATTGGAATTTTGTTTTGTGTTCTTTGGATAACGTTTAGAAGAGTATAGAGAAGAAATTGCAAGTACAAAACACACACACACACACACACACACACACACACACACACACACACACACACACGCACACACGCGTCTCTCAGTCACACTCTCTCACAGTCACACCTTTGACGCACACGCACCATTACTATATCTGCAACTGCTCTTGCAATAACTTCTACAATTATCACTGTTACGCTTACATCAACTGCTACAATTGCTACTCATGCGACTACAATTCCTATGACAATACCTTCGACAATAAACTCTGTGACAGTTACAAATACTACTGTAAGTGTTACTTGCTTTCGCTGTGTAATAACCAGTTTTCCTCACGCACAAGAAAGACGTTTCGGAAGACTGGAAAATTCTGATAAACAAAATGCATTTCTATGAAGCAGGTTACAACATTAAGAAGCACAATCATGTGCTTTCATTTGCGGTCGAAAAGTGGGGGTGTAGCAGTCAAGTGAAACTGGTTCTGGCTGTTTGGCAGTTCCATTTGTTGCTTTTGTATTTGTTTGTCTCTTTCTTTCTTTCTTTCTTTCTTTCTTTATTTATTTATTTCTTCCTTTCCTTCTTTTCTCTTTGTCAACCTTCTTCTTTCAGGTTCACTGTTTTAAGCATTTGTTTCATTTGCTTGGTTTTTTTATTATATTAGAGAGAGAGAGAGAGAGAGAGAGAGAGAGAGAGACAGAGAGAGAGAGAGAGAGAGACAGGGAGACAGAGACAGAGAGAGACAGACAGACAGACAGACAGAGAGAGAGAGAGAGAGAGAGAGAGAGAGAGAGAGAGAAAATTTTTTGCCAACACGGGCAGCTGTGACCTTTCGCCAGTCATTCCGATCGACTAAATTGTGGCCATAAAAAACTGGACTGAAAGAAAAGAAAACAGAGGCAAACAAACAAATGCGTCGGAGTAAATTCAAAAAGAATAAATCCAAAATAATACAGATAAAAACACTCTGACAAACGTGAAGAAAAACAAAAACGCAAACAAAAAATGGACAAGACACAAACCGCAAACAAACAAACGAACAAGGAAAATCCCTCACAGATTCTGCTGGCATGGACTGGATTGGTTATCAAATTTTTTAAAAAAAATAAAAAAGGGCGAAAGCCAGTTGACTTTTATGGGAGGATAGCAGAGTCTAAGGGCGATAAACACCTATTGAGGAAAAAACAGCTATTTTTCTTCAGGAAAACAGAGAAAAAAACATGGGAACGGTGTTATCACAGCTGTTGTATCTCTGTTTGAAAACTGTTTTCCTTAGGGTCACAACTGTCTTCCATGTTTTCGTTTGGAAAATACCTGTTTTCCCTCTTTATTTGAAGATCACGACTGTTTCTCCCATGTTCATTAGGATAATGACAATTGTCCCTGTTTTTTTTTTCAGCGGAAAGTCGGAATTATCTCGATGAAAATGGCGATAACAGAGCTCTTGTGACTGCTATTTTCCCTCGTAAGTACATGCACACTGATATCGTTGGTACCAAAATGCATGGGATCGGCTGGAATAGCAAAAACACCCGATTCCTGTAAACACAACTGTTTTCATGTTGGGTTTTTCCTTCATGACAATCACTGTTTTCCCGCCAAAAAATGGGGAAATCTGTTTTGATCCTAAGGGATACACCGTTTCTTCGAGAAGAAATCAGGAAAACCAGTTGCGATCATTACGAAAATCTGGAGAAAAAAAAAACGTTATAAAATTGTAATTTTCAGGAATAAAGCATAACACTGTTTTCCTGGCGGATAAAACCTGTTAAAGCGGTTGTTGGCTTATGAAACTTCAATGCACAGGCCTCGATGTCTGTGATCAGTGCGTAAATCCCACAAATCAGAACAGGCATTAAGAGCGGTGGACAGCTCGCAAGCTCATTTGTATCCACCTTCTATTCAGCATCTCCACCAGATGTGCGCGTTGTGCCGGGAAATTACAGTCGGAGTTTAAGAAAACACTGCAAAAGAAAACAAGTTTAAAGCCGAAGATAAGACAGCAATCTGGAGACGAAAATGTGATTTCACAATGCATTCCAAGAGAGAAGAGCCTTGGGCAAATTTAAGCACTCTCAAACGAGCGCACGCGCGTCCACATAAAAACGAAACACATACCCACGACCTAGTAGGAGTGCGTGCGCATGCACACACACAAACACGCGCACGCACGCATATACACACACGCGCGCACGCACACGCACATAATTATGCAAAAAATAAGATAAAGGGAATTAGTAAAGTGACGAAAGTCACAGTACAATGACGAATGATACTAACGGAACCAACAATACAAACAGAAAAGACCAAACCAACACAAGGAACAACCTGACAAACGGGGGATGAAACCAGGCACGCACAAACGAACAAAAAGATCACAAAACTTTTGCAACACACTGACATGGCCTGAAGTTTAAAACACGGAAAAGGAAGAGGGCCGAATAAAGGTGACAATGTATGTGAGGGGTTTGCTGTGCCCAACACAAAGATTGATGATGACGGTTTATATCACGTTCTCGCTCCCTCCACCAGATACTTTTACTAGTTATATGCACTGTAACTTGGAAAATCACGTCGTTTGAGAAAAGAATAAGAGACGGACAAGCACAAAAAGTCTCTCTTTAAGCAGTTATGAAACGTAAATACATACGAAACAATCATCATAATGAAACTTACCAGAGGAAGAAAAAACATCACAAGAATCTAGAGTCTCTCCGTAAGGAACACATTTAATGCTTAAGACGAAGCTAAAAAAAATTGGATGGGGAGCACCAATAAAAAATAAAATTCGGTTGCAACCGTGAGAAACAGAGACAGAGAGAGAGAGAGGAGGAGGGGGGGGAAAGAGAAACTGGTCGGAGACAAAGACAGGGATATAGGAGAGACAAAACAAACAGAGACAGACAGACGTCCAAGGTACAACGTCAGAAAACAAGCATGAGAATAGTAAAGATCCTTTATGACACGAAAATAATGATGTCCAATGCCACCCTACAGAAGACCGCTGGCGGTCATGCAAGACTGAGAGCAGTATAAGCAGAATTCGATCCAGCAGTCTCCATCACATGCCTCTTGCACATCCCATGCAATCCATCCTACTAACTTCCAACATGACAAAGTAAACGAAGAAGCAGAGGCAGAATGATGAAGAGAAATACATCAGAGAAAGACGATAAGGAAAAAGACGACCCTACTGTTTCTCATTATCAGTGTCTTATTATAAAGATGTAGAGGAGACTTCTTTGATTATGACTATTGCACGCATAAGGAGTGGTACTTAGTTGGCTAGTTAGTTAGTTAGTTAGTTAGTTAGTTAGTTAGTTAGTTAGTTAGTTAGTTAGTTAGTTAGTTAGTTTACTTAAAGTCCTTTCACACTGTTGATGATTTTAGACTCTAGCATCGAAAACAGCAAAACTTTGTCAATTTTTAACATTATCAAAAACCTTTTTAAAAACGGGAAAAAAAAAAGAAGAAGAGAGAGAGAGAGAGAGAGAGAGAGAGAGAGAGAGAGAGAGAGAGAGAGAGAGAGAGAGAGAGAGAGGGAGGGAGAGAGAGAGAGACAGAGAGAGAGACAGAGACAGACAGACAGACAGACACACAGACGGGGAGAGAGTTACAAGAAACGGGCAAAAGGACAACATAACAAACAACTAGCGATTCTGAATATTGAAAGGTTGAAAAGATTAAACTGATCCCCAAATAGCTTAACATTAGAAACAGGCAAAATACATTCTACGACTTCCGGAGGTAGGAATGTTTTTCATGAAGCACATTTGACCAGTATATGCTCAATTGTCAGTTCTGCAGAGCAGACAGACTTATTGTCTTTACAGTACTTTGTCGTTAAAGCATTTAACAAAAGTCTGCACGACAAGGTAACAATTGATCTACTTGCACACGGATTATTCAATAAGGAAAAATACTTTTTTCCCAGAGAAGAGAGTACACGCCGTATCGTTTCATTTTCTATTACGTTACACATGTCTACTGAAGATAAACTGCGAGGCAGTTCAATAGCATCCAAAGTGTTTTTCGCCCCCATTTTTCGAAATGGTCAACATGTTCATTGTAATAAATTCCACAATGGGATAGTATCCAACAAAAATCAACAGTGGACCCTTTCAATTGGATGCAATGGATTAATATTTTATTTCAAAGATAACATAAGAAGTGGTGCTTTGGACTGTATATGGTTCATCAACAACAGCAGTACATTGGCAAACAAAGCAATCATCTGTTATAATCGACGCCTAAATCCAAGAACTTTCATGAGTTTGACAAAAAGTGTCTTTCTGGAGACGTTCTTTTATATACATATATATATATATATATATATATGTGTGTGTGTGTGTGTGTGTGTGTGTGTGTGTGTGTGTGTGTGTGTGTGTGTGTGTGTGTGTGTGTGTGTGTGTGTAATATCTCCACTGAATCCATGCACAGACATTCTACCTACTGTCTTAAGACACTACGCACATGGGTGCCTGTGTGTGTGTGTGTGTGTGTGTGTGTGTGTGTGTGTGTGTGTGTGTGTGTGTGTGTGTGTGTGTGTGTGTGTGTCCTGTGTCTAGGTGATTGTTATCTGTGTGTATGTGACTTATCATTCTGCCCAGGTTCCCCTCTTTCAATCATGCCATCATGCGGATGTCTTCTCTCTCTCTCTCTCTCTCTCTCTCTCTCTCTCTCTCTCTCTCTCTCTCTCTCTCTCTCTCTCTCTCCAGATGTTTACTCCTCTAACACCTGTTAGAGGATCAAAAATCTTGAATTGAAAAAGAGAGAGAGAGAGGGAGAGAGTATAAATAATTGTCATTTGTGTTTATACGACCTATCTTTTCCTGTCTTCTTCCCGTCACACCTGTCCTAGTTCCCCTCTTTCAGTCATGACATCTTGCAGACGTCCTCTCTCTCTACTCCTCGCTCCGTTAGAAGATTACGCCAGCGCTGCCACACTTCTCCAGACAGCCCAGACCGTCATAAAACAAGGAATCCTTCAGTCCTTCGTATCCTCACCTGGCATCAACAGTATTTTACTTCGTCGTTACCGGTTGCGGCAGCAGCTGGCGATGCAAAGTGACAGTCGTGATGATGATGACCATAAGGATCTGTTCGCTATCTCTTTGTTTCAAGTCTCGATGCCCTAGATTTTCATAGTGTCTTCGACTGAACTTGGGTGTAGCGCCAGAAGAAGCAGGCAAAGTATCAATATTAAATAGATCAGTACACAGATATCTCCTCGTTTTTTGGTCCATGCAGTCGTTTGCTTTCTCCGCCTAATCTGAACATTTCAAATAATGACATTTTCTACATATCTAGCAAGACGATTTGTTTCAGACGCACTATAAATAGACGATATACTGGATAAGCTACCAGGAACTGAACTTGCCATCGTACCAAGAGTTGTATCCGCTTTTGACCATACTGTCCATTAGATAACAACGTCAATACAATATCCTGTATCATTGTGTATGGCATGATCCGCCCCCACCCCCACCCCCACCCAGTGCAAAGGGAAGTTGAGTATGCGCTGCACGGTTGTGTACATAAAACAAACGTTTCCAGGGCAGCTGGCCTTTTGGTAAATATTATGTATATGAAACTTCTTCATGACCTCTACTTTCCTGTTTCATTTGCACAACATCTACTGTGATTTTCATCCCTTTGTCTGAAACCTTCCCGACATCCTAGAAACTGGGAGACGAGGGATTCTACATATCAGTGATACATCTCTCCAGCTGACATCAGCAATACCATTGTAAGCAGCACCTGACAGTGAAAGGTGACAGATTTGCTGGATGCAAGCATTGTAAAGATTTCCCAGCGGTACAGGTCTCTGTCAGCCCCGATGCTGTCTGCAGCTTTCCCTAGATGTGTACAGCAACTGACTGCCGTGTAGTCTCATCATTTCCTCCCAGTCTCTCCTATGGCTGTCTGCCTTGGTGCGGGTGAGCAGGTCCAGTCTGCAATATCCGGTTCTTCATAACTGACTGGTCTGTGCGTTTCAGGTGAGTAGTATCGATGGTTTTGCTGGATGAAAGTAATGCAAGGGCTAGGTGTTACAGATCAGCTACCCTGTCCGTCACCACTATTTCCACGACCAGCTTCCAAATCCGTCCGCCACTCATTTCCACAGAGTGGCTGTATAGATTGCAACACATGAACATTGATGTTCACTGCACATTTAGTGGCACGATATGAACTACTTACTCAAATAAGTTGGAACAGTCCATGAAGCTAGGCTACGATTTGCACTGGAGGTGTTCTGCTGTTGTTGATATCCTCTGTTTGAAGACATCCATTCACTAGTCTGGTGGTGACACGACAAACAGCAGCAGACTCAGTCATAGAGAAACAGTTAACGAACTGTCCTTATTTCTGTCGTTTGACGTTGACAGTATTTCAGTTTGTTGTTAATGGTATTCACCAGCAGTGGGCCGTGCAAAGTGACAAGTGTAAGACAAAGGGTGTAAGCTTTCTCCATTACCCTTAGGTCAGATGTTCTCAAACGCATTTTCAGTGAGGTGTGCAAAGCGCCAAGCTGCCATAATTGTCATTATTAGCTGGATTAAAAAAAACTGTTCTTTATGGCACATTACCTACGTAGATGCATAGTTACAATGAGTTCGGACAACTCCTTGGCTTATAGCTGCAAACAGGTGTCCGACACTCAAGGACCTGCATGTGCCACAAGCCGGTAGCCACAAATCTAAACAGTCTGATCTGCGCAATATTTCTACAACCCAATCCTATTTTCCGCTCATATGTGCAACTTGGCAGTTGAAGACAGCAGTAGGAAACCAGGTAATTCACTGCATAGGTTGTGATACGAAACAAAGCAATCCTTCAAACTGCTGTGTGCATGCTATCGGCTCTTCATCTCTGAAAACAAGCCCATGTCTTTGATCACTGCATATTACTGTTCAGCAAAAAATGCTGTGATATGATACACATCCTCTAGCCATGAATTTTTCCTGCCTTTCTCTCTCCGCTTCCTTTTCAATCACGTGCTAATAGCGACACTTGTTTTGCGTGCGGCGGCAGAGAGCACCCTACCATGGCAAGGATTCTTCCCCCTGGTGAATAACCATTAGCTGCGTCACCCTTACTTTACAGCAGTGACTGTGCGAAATGACAGCTGTGAAATATGTAGGCGTCCTAATGACGTTCAGTCACCTCTCCAACATTTGTCTGCGTCTTCTCCGATTCCGTCCTTCCCACTATGTTACCGAGGTGTATACAGTGCCACACAGTCATCATTAGATGGACTGGCCTTCTCCCCATTTTTCTGCTGACAATGGAGCATAATCAAATGCCTAATTATTTCAGACCATCCGGTCGCTCGAATTATGAAGTTCTTATTCACTAATTATGTTGTATGTGCTGTACCAATGGTCTAAGTACTGGATCAAATAAAGGGAATGCGGGGTGGCTGGCATTGGTGTGATCGTCTCTGTTACACAGTATTCTTTATGAATACGAGTACCTTGTCCTTCACCATCGTTCAATCTGACATCTTCACAACCCATTCAGTACTCCTTTCCAAATCACTGCGGTCAGAGTGCAACCGGAAGCTGAGCTTCGATGTGATCAGTGTAATGAAAAACTACATTTCAGCTAAAACAGGGCTGGAGCATAATTCTAAAAAAATATATCAATATTGGGACGTACCTACATGCAGTCTTCGCACATACAGCCCTTTATCCTGAAATCTTCTTGCAACTATTCATGTTAGACTTCCGCTTTCCACTATCTCGTCAACTATTTTCCTTTGCTATAGATGGCCACAACGGCAGCTGCAGCAGCTGGCGTGAATTGACAGCAGCCATGGACAACGGCTCTGAAACGATTTTCTGTCACCTTTCTGACTCATGGTCTCCTAACCACCATCTTGTCCATGACTTTACCAAGGTATGCCCGATGCCAGACTGCCACAAATTTATCAACATCAGCTGATCCTGAAAAGTGATTCTCTCATCGTAATCTGCTGGTGACATGTTACCTGTGTCGTGTCTGCCCGGTTACTTTGTAAGCTTGCTCAGTTCCTAGTGACAATATCTTAACCAGTGTTGGTAAATACGTTTCAGTTACACTACGAGTGGTACCTACACAGCGTGAAATAAAGAGAGAACACGGAGGTGGCTGAGATCGACAGAACTGTCTCAGCGATGTGAGCAATCAGTGCTTCATCGTTTTCTTTTCAACTGCCTCCCTCCTTCCCACAAAAAGACAGACACAGAATGTGACATAGGATGAATACCCGCAGCACACTTATGGGACTCATTAACATGCCTCAACAACTTCCTAAAGTCCATATTTTCTCTCAGACCGTATACGTGTAGATACTATGTGTTAGTATAAGGACTAGTCCCTTTCACAACAATTTTTAAGCATTTATACCACAACGCCTTCTGTGGTAATCTCTCACCGGTTACAAGCCCGCCTGGTTTTCGTTCTTCATTTCTTCTTCACTAAAAGAAGGATGATGTTGACACTCCCATTATTTCTTCCTCAATTTAAAGCTGATTGTGGCACTTATTTCACCTACGTGTGTTCTTGTTACATCTGAAGATGGCTCTAATTCACAAAATGAATGAGGAAACAAATAGCGATTAAAGAAGTCACCATCAGACTCTTTGTGTCCTCCATCTTTTAAACGATTGATTGAAATATACAAACGTAATCAGTAATAAGCTCAGCTCAGTGTCCTTCTTTCTCTCTGTGTGTGTGTGTGTGTGTGTGTGTGTGTGTGTGTGTGTGTGTGTGTGTGTGTGTGTGTGTTTGTGTTTCTGTGATTCCAATGTCTTCACAATCTGGAGTTTTGAGATACGGATTCAAGGTTTCAGACTACTTTACCTTAGAATCCTGTCGCTACTTTCACAAACACATAATGGAGTGTACATTTTTGTATCATCTCTTAATATTCTATGCCAGCTATTTATCATTTCAGTCAAACAGTTCATAAAAAATGTGAAAAAAAAAAAAAGAGCCAAATGTGCTCCCCTGGTGTACTTTACCTAAAACATCAACGCTTTCAGATCAAGCATCTCCAAATCTGATTGTTTCTACTTTTTGAGAAATCTTTTTATACGAGCAAGATAAGTAATCTTTATTTTGAGTCAGAATCCAGAGTTTTTGTCTGTCTGGCTCATTACTTCCTCCATTACAAGCTGATGGTGACACGTATTTCACGCGCAGCACATGGGACAGACAGTTACAGGGCAAGGTTTCTGCCATCAGCAACAATGCTCTCTAACAGTACTTGGAATCAACACT
>JADBJO010000026.1:1200000-1220000 GCA_016801955.1 Conus betulinus | reverse complement strand
TGTCCTAAATGTTAAATGTGATTTATGTTGTTTTTTTTTTTACTTGAAGAAGACCCAAGAGGTCGAAATGCATCGTGTCTTGTCCTGTACTTTGTTCGTCAATGTCCTTGGCGGCAACTAACCCCCACTCTTTCTAAATCTTTCTCTCTTAGTTTTTTTTTTTTTTTTTTTGTTTTTTTTTTTGTTTTTTTTTGCGAATGGCAGAAAGCCAAATACAAAATAAAGTATGTGCATGTGTCTCCATTTCATTTCGTGTGTACATTTCCATTAAAAGCAATGCCATGCCCATTCTATTCGTTGGTGTGTGATGTTTTCCTACAGCTGGAAATTTATGGGTCATATTTATACTTAAGGTAGAGAAGCGGATGTTACCACCCAATAAATCTTCTCTCCCTCCTGTTCGTCGACACTTACGCAATAATCAATGAAAAAAACAAACCAGTCGGTTTCAAGGGATTATAGAAGATTAATACATCAAAAACGATGTCTGACAAGAAAACTAGGACAGAAAAGGGAATGGCAAACAAAATAACACTGTGAAAGAGGAAAGATAGAAGAGAACAATAACAGACAGATGGAACTGTATAAATGAAAGGAGGTGGTGGGGGGAGTTTGAAAAAGTACATAAATCAAGAGAAAAAATATGAGGAATTAAAAAACAAAAACACATTAAAACAGAGGAATACTTAACACACACTGACGTAGAAGGTGGTACCGCTATCATAAAGATGCACATTACGTTGGAAACAGACCAGACTAAAGCGAAAAAAGAAACAAACAACGAAAGGACGCCTGAATTTGACAGTCAGAACACGGGGCAGAAGGACGCAAAAAGAAAAGCTGACAATGAAAACAACCAAAACAAAAGGAGATATCCACAAATACGTAGAGAAAGATTATAACAAAACTAAGAACAACGCGAAATGTCAACACAAAAACAATGTCGACACAAAGACAAAGTCAAGTAAGTACAACAGCACTGCCGAAAAGCCGAAGGACAGGACCTGAGGCTGCTAAAGAGGACGTCACATTAACAGAGAGTCCTGTGTGTTTGTGGCCAGATTATTGTGCTGACACCTCCGGGAGGAAACAGCACGGGGAGAAATAGGGGTTGGATCCTAGCGTCGCTGCAACTGGATATGCGGTGTCATTGAGGGAACATCGATTGTAAAGAAAACAAATCTCTGCAAGAAGGAAGGGAATAAATGTTTATATGTGTATGTTTCCTGGAGTGTTTCTTTCTTCTTTAAATGAGGCTTAGTTCAGTGTGGAAAAGAATGGGCACACACACACACACACACACACACACACACACACACACACACACACACACACACACACATACACACACACACAGACACGCGCGCTCGCGCGCACGAATGCACGCACACACGCGTTGCACGCTGGCACGCACACATACAAGCACAGACGCACCCACCCACCACCTGAACACACATACATATACACACACACACACACACTCGTGCGCGCGCGCACGCGAGCACGCACGCACGCACACAAACACATACATACTGATCATTGATGTATACACACTGCTGTCACTGTGCTATAAACACTCCAATACACGCACGAACGCAATCAAACACACACACGCGCGCGCGCGCTTACACACACACACACACACACACACACACACACACACACACACACACACACACACAGCATGAACGTACACACACACACACACACACACACACACACACACACACACACACACACACACTGATCCTTGACGTATACTCATAACTGAAACGAACGCTAATCATTTGCTGCTGCTTTGAGAACAACAACAACAAACAACAACAACTACTACTACTACTACTACTACTACTACTACTACTACTACTACTACAACTACTTCTTCTTCTGCTTCTACTGCTGCAGCTGCTGCTGCTGCTGCTGCTGCTATATTGTATTTGCAGTTGCTCCCTACACACACAAGATAGACAATTTGTCAAACTGGGAAATTTTTCCTTAAACGTTTTTTTTTTTTTTCAAACCAGATTAATAATGGAATAAGACAATCATGAATTTTACTTGACCTCGCGAAGTCGGAGTGCAGAAGTCGACTTATATTTCATTTATTGCCTGCTAGCGTGTTTCCTTTGTTGTCTGTTTCGGTGTTTGTCTTTCTTCCTTTCCTTCTGTCTTTCTTTCTTTTTTTTTCTTTCTTTGTTTCCTTCAGACTTCCCCTTCTATTCATCTTTCTTTCCTTTTCTTTTTTCGGTATGTTGCTCATTGTCTACCTTAAATGTATTTGTTGATTCTTTTACGCATTCATGTTATTTCCTACGTCTCTCAGAGAGAGAGAGAGAGAGAGAGAGAGAGAGAGAGAGAGAGACAGAGAGACAGAGAGAGACAGACAGACGGACAGATAGATAGACAGACAGACAGACAGAGAGGGAGGGAGAGAGAGAGAGAGAGGACATCTATGCTAACACAGGCAGGGGTGACCTTTCACCAGTAATTCCGACAGAGCTGAATGTGGCCATGAAAATAAACTAAAGGAAAAGAAAACAAAGACACAAAACAAACAAATCAGTGCCACTGTATAAATAAAAAGAATGGATTAAGACCAAAAAAAGCGGCTGATACACGTGAAGTAAAACACACAAACACAAATAGACCAGGGAAAAAGAAAACCAGATAAATCCTGAAACACATGGACTAAACTGAAAAAGACAAGGGTGGTGTGTGTGTGTGTGTGTGTGTGTGCGTGCGTGCGTGTGTGCGTGCGTGCGTGCGTGCGTGCGTGCGTGCTTGCTTGCTTGCGTGCGTGCGCGCGTGCGTGCGTATGTATGTATGTGTGAAAGGTAACGGTGAACTTTCATAAGAGCATTGTTGCATCAAAAGGCGGCAATAGCCTTTTGAAGCAGCAATGACGAGGGGAAGTTATTAGTACCGTTATCCTGAGACAACCATTGTCCTTATCATGACAACTGTTTTCCCCGTTTTCTTTGACATACTCAATGTTTTCTCTATGAATCAAAAGATTTTTCTTCATCTTATTTCGGGAAATGACAGGAAATGACAATCATCTTTGTTTTCTGAAGGAAAACAGGTATTTCCTTGTTTGTTTGTTTGTTTTTGTTTTTGTTTTTTTGGTTTGTTTGTTTTGGTTTGTTTTAGAAAAAGAAAAGCAACAAACAAACAAAAAAAAAAAACAGGCATTATCTTGAAGAAGAAAAAAAAACACAATAACAGGGAAACCGATTATGATCGACATTTTCCCTCAAAAGTGAGTGCGCATCGGCATCATAAGTATTAACACGTTTGAACGCCACCTTGAATGGGGAAATAGTTGTTGTTATTCGTTTAAGGGTAACCAAAGATATTCCTGTGAAATAAAAAAAAAAACAAGTGTGGGCCTCAGGGATAACGGTATAAATTACTGATTTTCCCGAGAAAACAGTCGTCATCATCGGGGAAATTTGGGATTACAGTAATCATTCTACGATGAACATCAATGATCCTCAGGAATAAAAACACAACAGCGTTTTCCTGAAAAATGATATGTTTGTCCTCAGGAAAAGAGAAAGCACAGCTGTCGCTGGCTTTCGAAGCTTGTACGCATAGACCTTGCTGTCTGTGACCGGTCTGTAACGCCCACATATCGGAAGAAGCATCGCAGAAGGTGGTCAGCTTGCAAGCAGATTGATTCAGCCATCGGCGCACCATCCTTACCAGATGTGTGCGCTGTGATCGGAAACAACGGTCAGTGTTCGAGGCGAGAAAGTCTATGGCTGGCTTTAGAGCAGCAATCTGTGGGTAAAGATGTGATTTCACAAAACAGATTCGACACAGAAGAGCGCTAAGCAAATTTACGCGCTCCTGAACGAGCACGCGCTCCGCTTTAATTACGCGACATCCACCCACACGAGCTTGTAAGCATATTGAATTCACACACACACACACACACACACACACGCACGCACGCACGCACGCACACACACACACACACACACACACACACACACACACACACACACACACACACACACGTGCATGGAAAGAAAAGCAGACCAGGAGAATCAATAAAACGGTAAAAGCCATAGAACAAGACATGAAGCTAACAGAACAAAAAATACAGACAGAAAATACAATAAAGCAGCAAAAGCAGCAAATTGACTTACATGGAAGGAAAATCGGGCACAAACTAAAAAAAAAAAGATTAGAAAACCTTTGCCACACACCAACATGGACTGAAGTGAAAAACACGAGAGGAGAAAGGCAACATCAATGTCACATTGTGTGTGACTAGTTTGAAGCGTCCCACACAGAGAAAGACTTTTCGGGGAAATGGACATGTTTATAGCTGTCATAACGTAACCTCTTCTCCAACATCATGGTAACCTGACATGCACTCTGTAACGGCAGAAAAATGACTGTGTTTGAGACCAGAAAAACAGAAGATCAAATGAAAAATTCAACAACCTTTGAATAACCAACACACACACACAAATCTTCACAACTGAATGTCGTTTTAGAACAGATGAACAGAAGTCTCTCCATGAGGAACCACATCTAATGTTTAAGACAATGCTGACAATGGGAAGAGGAGCAGAAGGGGAGGGGGCGGTAAGAAACACAATTACCTTGAAATTGGAGCATGGTGAGAGGCGCTCAGAGAGAGAGAGGGGAGAGAGAAAACTGAGATACAGACAGACAGACAGAGACAGAGAGACAGAAACAGAAAGACAGACAGACAGACAGACAAAACAGACAGACAAACAGACAGCGATGAGAGAAACTGGTTAGCGACACACAGAAGGGCCTAGGTAAGATCAAGACATACAGACAGGCAGTCAGACAGATGTATAGAAAGTGGATTGTACTGGCAGCCACGTTGGTGGAAACACAGACATGAGAACCTGTAATCTTTTGTGGCACGAAAGTGACGGTGTCCGATGCCATCCCACACAAAACTGGGTGGTGGGCCTGGAAGAGCTTGTCAAGTCATGCCAGACTGTGACCATTATCAGCCGCAGTCGATCCAGCAGTCTCCGTTGCATGCCATCTTCTTCAGCCTCCTTTCTTATCACAAGATGACGTAGAGAAGAAGAAGAAGAAGAAGATAATGATAAGGAAAAGAAGAGGAACGAGGAGGGAACAAAGACAACATCTTTTGTTTCTGGGCAGCATTGAATTATTCCATAGTTCAAATCGAAACATTTTTGTGACTATTGCACAATAGCGCAGTTGTGCTTCAATTATTCATGCTGTGTCAAAAACAGCAGCACATCAGCAAGCAGAGCAATTACCAGGCATTCAGCCTAAAATATCGAATGAAAATAGCGTTCTTCCAAAAACAGCAGAGCCCTTAACAAAACTGTGAACGCTGGGTTTCAGACCTGAGTAAGGAAACTTTTGGACTGAATTGTAGCACAGATCTGGATTAAACGCCGGATCTACGATCCTTTATTCTGATTGTCACTAGACTATCTCAAAACCGCTTAACCAGTTTTCATCAAACTTGGTGGAAAGACTGAATGGGGTCTAAGTATGAATCAGTTACAAACTTTGTGTAGATCAGTGGTGCAGGTGCGAATCAAGTGGCGTATCAAAAACTTCCTCAAATATTGACAAGATTGATACACATTTTCACAGAACATAAACACCATTAAAGTACGGATATTACTTTATTTCGATGTGCTCGGTGATACAGTTTCGTGGATCTTACCACGTTTTAGGTAGAAAGGAAGCCGTTGATTTCTTGAATTTTGCTTGCCCTATCACAAACGCAACTCTTCAGTCTGTACCAGTTATCATTCCTCTGGCTATGTGACAAATTCGATTACACGGGAGCTTCCTAAGAGGGTGGTTCCAAGATTCCTTCCCCTTTCACGAAGGTCTGTGTTCTCTCAAGTGCCCTTCTAATTACACCGTTGGTTAGTCTACTTTCAATACCTGTTTTCGGCCAGTTAGCAGGTTATGTTAAACACAACAACACTGACGAATTTTTTAAGTTATTTTACACACATAACCATTGGAAACGAATAGTTCCGACTAGTACATTCCCGTCATATTTTAGTTACTAACTACACTTGATGTCTACTATTAATGAGATTTCAAACCGTCAGAACTTCATTTTACGTCCACATGCCCAAACAGGCGTTTGAGGATTAAATATCTTGAATTTTGGAGAGAGAGAGAGAGAGAGAGAGAGAGAGAGAGAGAGAGAGAGAGAGAGAGAGAGAGAGAGAGAGAGAGAGATATATATAAAACGATTGCTATTTGTGTTTATACGACCTCTCTTTTCCTGTCTTCTTCCCGACACTTCTATCCTGGTTCCCCTCTTTCTGACGTGTCATCTTGCAGACGCCTTTTTCTCTCTACCCTCGCTCCAGTTGAAGCTTTAGGCAGTACAGACACTTCTCCAGACAGACAGCCAGGCCGTCATAAAACAAGGAATCCTTCCAGTCCTTCGTATCCTCATCTGGCATTAACAGTATTTTACTTTGTCGTTAACAGTTGCGGCAGCAGCTGACGATGCAAAGTGACAGCCGATGGATGAAGGCGCCATAACGATTTGTCCGCCATTCTCTGGCTCGAGCCCCTGTGTTCTCAAATTTGATACTTTCCTCGACTTCACTGAGGTGGGGTATAGTGCAAGACGGAGCTTAAGTGTCATCATTAGACGGATCAGTACAAGCATTATCTTCTTCTCGTTCTCTGTTATGGCAAGCTGCCCATGTCGTGTTTTTCCTTGCTGCACCTGATCTGACCAATTGCCTCGCAGTATCAGTTTCCATATCTATGGAAGCACGATTCATTTCAATTTTGATGGTGGGTGTGGTAGATAAAATAATGATCAATGAACGTATGTGAGAGCAGATGCCTAAAACAAAAGTTATTATCTCAGTTACAGTCCACCAGATAACAAATGTCAATACAATACCCTACAACAGTGTCTCAAATGCCATTTTCTGCAACCTATTCCGGACGGATTCAAACCGTGACAAAGTCACTGCCATGGAATGCAAAGGGAAGTTGTGCATTTGCTGCACAATTACACAAGGCAGTCTTTATTCTCAAAGCAACTGGCCCATCAGTAACTATCTATGTATGTGAAACGGCGACCTTCCTGGTGATTTCTTCTTCTTCCTGGTTTCTTTTCAGATCTGTTGTGATTCTCATTCCTCTGCTTTAAACCTTCAGGCTTCTTCTTGATACTCCCTCGCCACCAGAAGCTGAGAGTATAAAGTGCTGGGCGTGCTATACATTGGTACTAGTAGGCAAGATTCTATCTGTCAGTGACAATCCCTCTGCCTGGCACTGGCTGATATCAGCACCATTGCACTTCGTTGTTAAGGGTTGTAACAGCATCTGGGGGTGGGATGGGACAAGTGTGACGGATGCAAGCGCTGTAACGATTTTCCATCACCCTTCTGGCACATGTTCCATCTTTGTCAGCTCCGGTCCTGTCTGTGGTTTTACCGAGCTGTGTACAGCGACAGACATCTCTTTGCACGTTCTCTGCCATGGTCATCTGCCGAGCTGTGGAGGACTGTGTCGAGTCCCTGCAATATCCGGTCCCATGTACATGACAGTCTAGACATTTCAGGTGCAGCACTATTGGCGGTTTCACTGGATGAGAACAACTCAAGTAGTAAATGTTACAGATCAGCTACGTGATATACTTCAGCTGTCCTGTCCATCGCCACCGTTTCACAGAGCAGGTTCTCAAACCTTTTACCACTCCCT
Source organism: Conus betulinus (assembly GCA_016801955.1). NCBI lineage: Eukaryota > Metazoa > Mollusca > Gastropoda > Neogastropoda > Conidae > Conus > Conus betulinus. The sequence continues at coordinate 1,212,275 of JADBJO010000026.1, read as the reverse complement.
TCAATAAAGTGGCTGTATAAGGTGCAACAATAGCGTCGATACTCACCGTACAACTAGTGACACGAAATAAATGATAATGTTTTCAGATAAACAGGTGCTCACTAATGACAGTTTCATTCTTGCACGTGCATGCGCACACATTTGTATTGGGAAGGAAACTGTGTGTGTGTGTGTGTGTGTGTGTGTGTGTGTGTGTGTGTGTGTGTCTGTGTGTGTGTGCGTCTGTGTGTGTCTGTGTGTCTGTGTATGAGAGCGTGTGCGTGCGCGCGCGCGTGTGTGTGTATGTGTGTGTGTGTGAGAGAGAGAGAGAGAGAGAGAGAGAGAGAGAGAGAGAGAGAGAGAGAGAGAGAGAGAGAGAGAGAAAAGACATAGACAGAGAGTGAGTGAGTGTGTGTTAAAGACTGAATGTGCAGGTTTGCAGAGTGAAATGCCCTTCCCAACTGTCCTCATCTTGAAAGACTCGTCACTCATCTGCCATCCTCCTGTCATCAAATCTTCAGACAGCCCCCCCCCCCCCCCCCCCCCCCCCTTCCACCTCCCCACCTCAACCCATCAGAAGCTGTTGTTTTTGTTTATTTGATCTACGGCAGACAGCACAACCGCAAGACAAGGATTGGTCCTTGTTAACAACACTCCTCAAGGCTAACGCCTCGCGTCAGCAGTCTGTTCCTCAGTCAATAAACGGCTGCAGAATAGCAAGCAGCTGGTAGCGTGCCGCAACGTTAAGCCCTGGAGGATGTAGGCGCCGCAACGATTTCCCGTCAACTCGTCAACTCTCTGGTTCACGTCTCCATCTTCTCACTTCCCATCTCACCCATGATTTTTTGTTATAATACCGAGGTGAGCAAACCGCCAGACTTCCATAAATTGTCATCATTAGATGGACCAGCAGAGAGTTTCTAAGCTCCCTACAAATGGATAGGGCCGGTGGGGGGGGGGGGGGGGGTCATCAACCTGGTTACACATGAGTCGGCCTAGGTCTTGCTGATAGCAGGTTCTAAGACGGGTCCCCATTTATCACGTTTTAATATCCCCGCACCGGCACGGCTGGAAAGAATAATGACGAGGTCAGGGGTCAATGTACTAAGAGATTTCTGACACTTTCAGTTCATGTTCTCTAGCCAGTCGCATGAGGCCACAAAAGAAATTTCCTGACCCTAATGGTTTATATTGACATCACTAATCAAAACTTAACAATGTGAAATATATATGTCCTTATTACCTCAGCCATGGTCTTTCCAAACTACATCACCGCTTCCCACAAAAAGTGGCTCTTATTGATGGACACATAAATCTTAATGCAACATAAAATTAAGTTGAAGTCATGACATTGGTCTTTCCGTTTGAACTCTTCAGTCCCTGGTCAACAAAGTGAATGTAAGCCAAAAAGATGTTACTGCAATATACTACGACCTAATAAGCAGTTGGTGCCGACCCCGGCAAACGCTATCTCAATACACAGTCACAAGATTAAACAGTGTAGCTCAAATGTAATTTTAATGAACAGGATTGGATAATTATATAACAAAGAAAGAAAGGGCTCTAAGATAGAAAAATAAAACAAAAAATAGAGAGAATCAAGGATACTGACAGATAAAAGAACATTTACAGCCAAAATATCAATATAGGTGGCATACCGTGTCTACTGAAATTTCCCCAGAATGCAAATGAATTAAATCTGCTGTAGTTCAGATCCCCTGGCTGAAGACAACAGTCAGCACTCCCTTTGATGATGGCACTAATTCAGTGCACGTCAAAAATGTTGTTAATGGTATGCAACACAGCTGGCATGACAAAGTGATAAGCAGGATGCATGAAGGCATCGTAAATATTTTCCACCATCTTTCAACCAGACGTAGATCATTTCAGCTCTGATCCGAACCGCATTTGAGTGGGATGTTTACAGCGCAAAACTGCCGTAAACTCTTGTAAAAAGGTGACCGACACTGTCTCTGTTACAAATTAGTATTTCACACTGCCGTCTTCACAACCCATTCAAGACTTCTTCCATACAACTCCCATCAAAGCGTGCAACAGAAATCTGAGCACCCAGGCATAATCGGTAAGCAAAAAACATAATTTAAATGAAACTGGTCTGGTGCGTATTACAACTGGTCCGTATTTGTATGCCTGCTTGTGCAATTGTCCATCCCAGGCCTCTCTTCACTACCCCGTCAACTATTGGGTACACAACTCTTACTTGGCCTGCTGATGACAACCGAGAAGATAGCACGATAAGGACTCCTTCTGTCAGTAACAGTCTTCTATATTACTCAATGGAATCGATGATACCTTTCCTTGTCACTGATGGATGTGTGGTGTGTGTTGACAGCCTTCATGGACGTACGCACCGCAACGATTTTTGTCTTCTTCCTGACTCATGATGACTTTACTATGGCATGCCCAGTGACCGAAGGCCGTAAACCTTCATCAGCAACTGAATTTGAAGAATAATCTGCTCACAAATATCTTCTGGTGAAATGTTACCCATGTGGTATCTACGTATCTACCTTTCTATTTGTAAACTAACACACTCCTCAGTGATATCAGAATCTCAATCAGTGCAAGTCGATACGTTTGAGGTGCATAGACAGTAGCAGTTACACAGAATAAAATGATGAAATCGCGTGATGGTGATTTACTGAGAGGTGACTGAAACTGATGGCACTGTCCCTCGACAATGAAGTATCCAGTGCTTAATGAATGCCTTATCCACTGCCTCCCCAACTAACCACTCTCTCCGTTTCACAAATGAGTCACATAATGCGACATAGAAACTGCATATTCAGAGCACAGTTAAAACATGATCCAACCTATCAATTTTTTATTTGCTGTATTTGCTGTCTGTCTGAGTATGTGTGAATATGTTTGTATATGAAAAGCCACTATTCATCACGACTTTCAACCACTTATCCTACATCGTCATGTGTAGTCATTCTTAATCAGCCATAAATCTTCCTGGACTTCTATCTTTATTTCCTCTCCACTGAATGTTGATGGCGACATTTCACAAGCTTTATTTTCCTCCTCCATTAAAACCAGATGTTGATATGTATTTCACCCTCTTTGAGTCTTCCTCAAATAGAAGATGACATACATACATTTAGAATCAGAAAAACAGAAAAAAATGGAGGCTACAGTAAAACAGCCATCTTGGTTTTTGAGCCCACTCTTCGTTAACCGATTGATTGAAATGTACAAGGTAACTGGTAATAAACTCAGATTTTAGCGACACCTTTGTTATCATACTCATACCTTAGGTTTTTGGGCATCTTCACCTGATAAACAGATTTTTGAACATGTTAGCATTTTACATGTTTTGGTTTTACAAGGTAATTTGTTTCATAAAGATGAAGTTCTGTTACAACACAAATTGTGCTTTTGCTAGTATGGTTGGCTTCCATACACACTTTGTTTTTTAATCATCAAATGTTTCAAAATCTTTCAGATTTACACAGTATCACTCCTCATTCTTTTTGCCTTTACCATGAATAACTTGAGACGCTCAGACCTATCTTTGTTCGAAAAAAATTGAACCACGTGTACCAGTTTTGTTGCTTTTGTTTGTACCTTCTCAGTCAAGGGTTACCATCTTCTCAAATGTGGATACCAAACAACATTATCTCACTCAAAGTGTGATCTGACAACCACCTTGCACAAATTCAAGAATGTATCTTTATCTATGAATGGTAAAGTCCTTTCAAGATATTCATTATCTTATTTTACTTGCTAGCTCTGTATATGAATATGATGGTCAAACCTCAAGTCTTCCTGAAGTGTAATCTTTCTCCATTGTGCGTTTCATAACTCTAGTATCAACGGTGCTAAGTAACCATCTTTATCACAACGTTATTCCCAAGATGCATAATGTTACATTTTGAAGCTTTGAACGTAGAATTCAAACAATTTTACCAAAGGATCTAAAATCTGTTGAGAAGTCTGATAATGGCAATGATGAATTTTACAATTTCTATCATCTCTATATATTTTACAGAAATCATTTATCATTTATGGAAAATCGTTTGCATAAACAAGTGAAAATAACACGACCAAGTACGCTAACTATGGTACTCCACTTATACACCTTCATCTTCAGACTAAGCATATCCAGTTTTTCGTGTCCCCATCCCCCTCCTGTAATAAAATGAAAATCATTTATCCAAACTTTTAATTTACTCGCGCTTCATACTACAGTTTGATAAGCAATCTTCATTGGGAAATATCCTCAAAAGCTTTCGTCTGCTTATTTATTACTCCGTTAAAAGCTGATGACGTTACTTTATTTCACTCTCACTACAAACAGGACAGACAGGCAAGGGAAAGATTTCTGGCATCGACGACAATTCTCTGTAACTGTGCTGGAATCAACACTTCTCCTTTGTCATTGACAGCCGCAGCAAATTGCTATGAGAGGTGAAGCTGTGATGGACGCAGGTGCCGTAAACGATTTTCTGTCACCTCTTCGGTACATGGCTCTGTCTTTATCAGCTCCGATTCTTCGTGCGGTTTCACTGAGGTGTGTGTGGTACAGCATTAGGCTGGCATAAATCGTGGTCATTACATCGGCTCTGAGAGTGTAGAATTCTGCCCACTAATGGAGCGTTTTTTTCCGCTTGCTCATCTGCCCAGTTACATCTGACCTCGCCCAATCCTTGGCACTGACTGGTTCCAAATCAGTGTCCAGTGTACACGCTTCGAGTGCACTACTACTGGTAGGAGTGAGAGCGCTGAGTGTAAATGTGTTCATATGGGACCAACACTGATGGGACTGTTTCTGTTACTGACCAACAGCAAAACAACATCAGTACCGTGTCTTTTACTGTTACGAAATCCACCACGTTCAGTAGCGGTATGCCACTCCCACCTACAGTGCAATGGCAGACACCACTCCTACCGACAGAATGGCTGTCACATACTTCAACAGGAATTGTGTATTCAGTCTACAATCGGAAACTCAAGAGAAAAATTACCTTTCAAAGTGTACTGTTCTGTCTGATCATGTGTAACTGCGCACATTAAGAAAACACACCCTTCAATGTGATAATCTCTTTCAAACGTTTATCAGGTAATTCCCAGACCTAAGTTGATAAAATCTCTTCACCTTATCTCTATCGACTGGAAGCTGGTGGTGACGCCTACATCTTCTCGTTGTTAGGACAATGTAAGAGGTGATTCTTTTCGCCAATAACGATCCCCCGTGACGTTTCCTGGCGTCAGACTTGATTCTTTTTTGCTTGTTTTCATTTTTGTTGTTGTTGTCATTAACGACTACAGCTGTGAATGTGGTTGGAATTTATATGTGTGCTATAAATGCAGACAACATCATGGTTTCGGTCATGTCCAAGGCACATCTCTGCATTTAACAACTCTGACCCTACCTGTGGCTTTACTCGGGTATGTAAAGATGCCTAAATATCGTAAACTGACATCATCAGGCAGACAAACAGAGAGCGTATTCCTGTGGACTATTAATATCACGTTAACTGCGTGATTATCTGACCAGTTACACCTGAGCTTACAGTCTCTAACAATGCTAGGCTGTAAGTCAGTACCCCATTTCGTATTTCAAACGTAGCACCACTGAGGATTATGCTGGACGAAATAATGAGATCATGGGAGCTGTTTCATGGGGAAACTAATAGCATTGTCTCTGTTACAGAACATTAGTTGACAATATGAGTACCCTGTCCATCATTATTTCCACCTTTTTTTTTTTTTAATCAATTCAGCATCCCTTCCGACAATATCACACATTCCAATCAGAACTTTCATATTCGTTGCACAATTGGTTATATTATCTCGATATCTTATTAACGTTCCTGTATCCGGTTAAGATCTTTCGGGAGTTTTCCGCTACGAAAACAGTCAACGGAGAATATTACGTGTGCGATTTTTACGTCATTAAAAGCGACGAATTCGTGGTCAGGGATTAAATTAATTCGAACAGCCTTTTACACGACCAGTCAATGGCTTCTGCTCAGCACAGATTGTTAACACAAGCTGAAGCCAACACATTCTCTCTCTCTCTCTCTCTCTCTCTCTCTCTCTCTCTCTCTCTCTCTCTCTCTCTCTCTCTCTCTCTCTCTCTCTCTCTCTCTCTCTCTCTCTCACACACACACACACACACACACACACACACACACGCGCGCGCGCGCGCGCGCGCGCATGCACACACACACACGGCACTCACACACACACACACACACACACACACACACACACACACACACACACACACATAGTTCTCCTACCATTGAACAAGGATGAAATTATTGTTTTCAGCCATGATGGAAAATATTTACAAGAAAAATTCCTTTAATTCACACCACGCAAAAAGTACAGACGGCAAATTGACACATTTTGCGAGAAGAAACACTATAGTACGTGTTGCTCCAGTAGGTCACTTTGCCCTGGAACTGCGAATCGAAGCAGGATGAACTGGACCCTCGCGTCCTGTCCATCCCTGCCAAAAAGAACACGGTACTGACCCGAACGCACTGACCCTGGGTCACAAACGTGGAGCAATGGTTCAAACTGGCCAGATCACGCTTGTGGGGGAGTTCCCCACTGCTGTAACCCAAACACACAGCATTGTGCCCTGAGGCGATGGATTAAGGCCATTTGGATTGATAGTGTTGATCTCACGCAAAGATCAATGGAAGGCAGAAAGAGGTATTCGAGGGCTACCAGACTCTCCAATAGCACGTTATGCTTTGAAGTGACGGATAATGTGGGTTAGATGCTTGCTTGTTGTAGTCCTGCGTGGTACAACTCCTTTTCCAATTTGCAAAACAATTTCAGACACTATTCAAGAGTGTAAGAATGGTGCGCGCCCGCCCGCACACACACACACACACACACACACACACACACACACACACACACACACACACACACCCACACACACACACACACACACACACACACACACACACACACACACACACACACACACGTGTTTGTCTGTGTTAGTGTGTATATGTGACTGTATTTGTGTGCACGTGCGTGTGTTATGTGTGTGTGAATCAATGAATGTGTGTGTGTGTGTGTGTGTGTGTGTGTGTGTGTGTGTGTGTGTGTGTGTGTGTGTGTGTGTGTTTGCTCTTGCAGGCACATGTGTGTGTTTGTGCCTGTGCTCGAGAATTTCTGCATGAAGTTTCAAGTGACAAGATCAAAGCGTAATCTGCTTGTGTTTATACAGTTGCAAATAGAATCAACCCCAAAACAAAGTGCGTTTCACTTGGAGGCACTGTATTTCAGTGGAGAGACCCATGGCAATAGAGTCTGGGGGTAGGGGAGATTGATCGAGATAGAGAGAATCAAGAAATGCCTTGTAATTGTTGTCATGAATTGAAAGAATTCAAATACCATTATCATTGTACAAAGATCCAAAGTTCTGTAGCTCTGGGAGTATGCCCTTAATATGAATGATTCTTCATTTTTTTTTCCATTCATATCTTATAGTTCAATTCTTCACTGTTAAAACACGAGGATAGAATATTGCGAACACAGAGGAGAGAGAGAGAGAGAGAGAGAGAGAGAGAGAGAGAGAGAGAGAGAGAGAGAGAGACACACTAGCCTCAGCAAACACACACACACACACACACACACACACACACACACACACACACACACTGACATGAACATATATTTCATTAGATTTGTCACAGCGTTACTGTGTTGCAACTGTCTTTATAAAGATTTTGACATTTTTTAATCTGTACACACGGGGGGCGGAGGGAGTTGGTGCCTCAGTTATCCGCCGGATCCTCCCTTCCTCCTACCCATCCCTGTCTAAAGGAACTCTGTACTGACCCAAATGCGCAGGCCTCTAGTTACACATACATACACACATACATTAAACAGTCACACACGCCATCATGCACCTACGCACCACCCATCCAGCCACGCACACAGACATAACTGTTGTCGCCTTTCACAACTTCACGCGCGCGCGCGCATTCACCTACACACACAGAGACACAGACACACACACACACACACACACACACACACACACACACACACACACACACACACGCACGCACGCACGCACGCACGCACACGCACATATGCATGCACGCTTGTAAGTATACTCTCTCGCTCTCTCTAAGTCTCTCTCTCTCTCTCTCTCTCTCTCTCTCTCTCTCTCTCTCTCTCTCTCTCTCTCTCTCTCACACATGATTTTGTGTAAAGACGAAATTAAAGCACTGCTACTATTACTACTATTACTACTTCTACTACTACACACGCTACTAAAGTCGCCTGAAATAACTATACACAGTCGTCATTCTCCAAAGTAGCAATTACTTATTTGAACGACAAACGTATTGTACTGAATAATAATAATGATAATAACAATACTATAATTAGTGATGATGATGATGATGATGATGATGATGATGATGATGATACTACATAATAATGTGAAATATTTGTTACCATTCCAAACAAACGTTTCTTAGGTACATTGCACGTTTTTGAAATAAAGAGAGATCCACATTTAAACGAACAGAAATGTTAAGAATCTTTCGCTGTGTTAAAAATGAACAATGTAATAGTGGTCCAAAGTACCACAGTTGTGCGAAAATCATTTTGGGAAAAAGGGCTCTTTAAAGCTGCTGTAATAACATATTACATGGCATTAATGCAGCTTTCAAGTCCTTTACAGGCTCTATAAGAGTATGTTGACGTGTAAAGACCACATGAAGAAAATTAATGTACACATTTTTTTAGCTCAATTTATGCAAAAACAGATAGATATACTGAATTTCTGAGGCACTACTACAGGGCGGACCGAAAAAAAAAATCCTTTACTCCCACACTGACCGCCACCACTGTTTGATGCCTGTGGCCCAGCTAACCTATCATATTGTGGGGGGTCTTCACGCTTGTTCAGCGCATGGTATGAACACCTGCTCACATCACTGCACAAAATTACATTCAGGCTTTTTCGTTTGCAGTCTTTCATCTACGCGCACTTCACGTGTGCCGAGGGCCTACACACCATACACAAAATCCCTACCCTACGCATAAGAGACCCAGGTAATCATGTAAGCGTTACATATACCATTTCTTACAGATGAATTGCGTTTTCAAACCTGTCGTCAGAGAATCTGAGAGTGTAAGTGACGAGAAGTAGGTTATTCTATGTAGCTGTAGCTAGCTTTGAAGAGAAAACATATTTCTGAAGTCGGTCTTTGGTTTTATTGCAGGCAGTCGCAGGTGACGAGTATCAGGTGACAAACGGAACTGAGGAGATGTGCAGATGTCATGAGAGTCGGGTAACGAACCAGAGATGACGGCAGCGAGAGGGTGGAAAGTCCATAGCTGATTCTGTAAAAGATCGTCAGCCAGTGTAGAGTGTAAAAGTGGGGTCTTTGTTCGAGCATAGGAGACAGGAAGACTAGTCTAGCTCTGTGTGTGTGTGTGTGTGTGTGTGTGTGTGTGTGTGTGTGTGTGTGTGTGTGTGTGTGTGTGTGAATTCTTTAAGACTATTCAGAAGATGCGTGGAGAGCGGACTACGATAATCTTGATGAGAGATATCGACAAAGAGAACCAACCTCGCAAAACTCAACAACGACACTATGTTGTGGGTCAGTCAGCTTAAGGTCTGCAGTGCATTCCTGTGTGTTCGCGGTATCTGCCTCACAATATCAAATGGACGAGCAAAACGCACAAATAAAAGAAAAAATAACATAGCAGTCAGCGTTTAGCGAACAATGATTTAACGGGAAAAAAACAGCCACTCCTGTTCAAAGAAATGTATGCTGTTCAGATCGCACATGGACTCTAAAACAGTGCATCTAACCAAATTTAATCCTCCCATCCAGTGATCAAAACCAACATGGTGCTAACACACAGGGCACAGACGCTCTTGGTCGATGGCTAAAACTGGCTTCATCACGGAACACGGGCAGAAATCGCCCGCAGGGGGCTGGACACGATGAACCCAAACACTGCATTGTGCCCAACGGTGACGGATTGCGACTGTTGCGATTGTCAGCGCTGACAACACAGCCAAGATCAATGAACTGGCAGAGAAAAGCGTTTCGGCACTTCCGGATTTTTCTAGCAATGCCCTCAGCTTTGAAGTGATACATAATATGAGTTATTTGCTCTCTTGTTACGGTTCAATCGGGAATCCACGATAAGAACACACCTTTTGTTGTTTGTTTGTTCTTTTCCAGTTGTACAACCACTCAACCCAGTGTCTGATTTCCCTCAAAACCAAGATAATGGCCACTACAATATAATGGCCAAAATATCAGGCAAATATGAAGGATAATTAGGCAGGGGGGGGGGGGGGGAGGGGGGTGTTTTTTTTGTTAGTTTTGTGTGTTTGTTTTTTTGTTGACTGGTTGTACTAGTTGTTGTTAATGTGTTGTTCTTGTCGTTTAGTATTGAGAGACAGGACACATTCGACATTTTTCGTAAATTTATCAAGAAATAATGCGCTGATTTCAATGAAAAGTCGGGCTTATTACACACAATGATATATGTGACATTGTAGCTTTGTTGCAGATCCAGTTTACATCCTGACTCCAGTGAGCAAAAGACTATTCGACTTTAGGGGAGGTCTGTGCTCTCCCGATACCACTTCTGCTGTTCTAGTTTGTCATTCTTACCGGTTTAAATGACTCTCAGTGTCGAAACGCATTGCATCTGTACTGTGGTGTGTGTGTGTGTGTGTGTGTCTGTGTGTTGTGTGTGTGTGTGTGTGTGTGTGTGTGTGTGTGTGTGTGTGTGTGTGTGTTCTTTCTTTCGTTTGTTCCAGTAATAAAAAAAGAACACTTTCATTGTCTTGCTTCAGCTCCCGTTTGCAGTGTCTTGACTTCTCCCCCTTTTTGCTGTATCATTTGTATGCCGAAATAGCCTGTTTTGCCTGTACAAGCCTTCGCTTCGCTGGGTGTTTCTTCTTTATTGCCGTTTGTCCGTGCCATTCATTTGACTGTCTAGCTTCACCACTCATTCTTTCACGTCTGCTCATGTCTGCGAATTCTCAACTTTCAACCTATTAGCAAGTTGTCGAGTATAAAACATAGAGGACGCGCACAGACTGAAGGGTCGGATGTCTTGGCTTGGACAAACAACTGCGTCACAAAGACATTTCATTTCGGTTGTTTGCGAACAAAAAAGTAGTTCGGTGGAAACACAATTCGTAGGTGCAATCTAAAGACAGGCATTCTCAGTTACTTAAGAGACAAAAAGAGGAATCTTCCGTTTTAAGAAAATGAGTCGTTTTATAAACAGAATATTGGAATGAAGAAAGCAATTGTTTATTGTCGCTGTTTTAATTAGCAAGCCCAATACAATTCGTATAAAAGCCGTAATTTTATCTCTTTTATCAGTCATAAGTTTGAACACACACACACACACACACACACACACACACACACACACACACACACACGGCGCATAATCTGTTTTTTTTTTTTTTTTTTTTTGTTCTGTGTTTTTTGTTGTTGTTTGTTGTTGTTGTTGTTGTTGTGTTGATGTGTTATGATTTGAAATAATTTGTCATCACCGGACCAAAACCAAAATAAATAAATAAATAAAAACAAAGATAAATGAATAAACATACAAACTAATGAATAAATACATGTAGATTGTAAAAGGGTTATTTTCCCAGCTCTGTGTGTGAAACAGAGATTGTCAGAACAAAAGCAGTTCGATGGCTTTCTCTGAACTTTCGTTGTATCTGGGAACGGTTTGAAGTGGCTATCAAGTCTTGTTTTATACTACGATGACGTGGCAGTGACCACGCGTCTTTTGTGTTCAGTAAGATCAATATGGTCAATGTGGTCGTCGGTGGCTGTAATAATCCCGAATTGATGATTTTAACAATTTTGATGTTTCACCAAGTTGATAATGACTGATACTTTAAGTTCACGTGTTGAAATTAAGGCAAAGCATACTCTAGTAAGTTACGGTTATATGGGTCGTCTGTGAAGTCTGTTTAACTTCCTAGAACTGTAAAATCGCACGGTATGGTGGGTAAATGTATGCTAAGGGGAAGTAAAGGGTGGATGCGTGGACGGTTCGAGGTTTCAAGCGCGTGTGGGTGAATATGAATGTTCGCATGTACATAAGGGTATTGCACTAGTACATGAGCATTCTGTGTTCTGTGTGTGTGTGTGTGTGTGTGTGTGTGTGTGTGTGTGTGTGTGTGTGTGTGTGTGTGTGTGTGTGTGCGCGTGTGTGTGTGTGTGTGTGTGTGTGTGCGTGTGTGTATGAGCGCGCCCGGAACCACGGTGTATCACTTTCCTTTAAAC
>JADBJO010000026.1:1180000-1192500 GCA_016801955.1 Conus betulinus | reverse complement strand
GAGGGTCCTTACAACCGTAGGTGCCATCTGTCACGTGACCACCTCGTCCTCCTTGACACAGGTCGACCGTGTGCGGTAGGTAAGGCATACTGCTAATGGGTCTGTTACCTGTTTCTCTACTACGTACAACATTCCTTGCCTCTAAGCGCTTAAGGCCTATTGTGAGAGGTTTCACTCCCTTGACAGAACGTACAACCCGTCCTTCCACCTCCCCGCCTCGCGCCCCACTTTCCCCTGCCTACTCATCCCCATCCCTGTATGAACGTACTTTTGTTCATGGGGTCCGGAATGAAATCCACATACGCGTCAAATCTTACACGTTCGTGTGTTTCAGGTTATCTAATCAGCCTGTTTTCTTTCATCGAGTTTCCTACATTGTTCCTTCAGACACGTATCAAAATGTCGAAAAATATGCTGTCCTGCAATGTTACTGGCGGGACACTTCCCGGGCACACCATTTCAGTTGTATCTGCACCACATATCCTACCAAAATTAATGGGATCATCTTTGGCCCATAATGCACATCTCCACTCAATGTCTTTGTGGATACGGCTGAAAAAAAAAAATATCCTCAGCAAGGGTAAAGATCAGCCGTGCATTACTGGACTTGTAGTCCAGAATTGGCAGGTTTGGACAACAGAAAACCAACAGCATGCAGTTTTCAAAACACAATGTGGCAGCATGAACGGTTTATGCTAATCGCTCTCGGGAGTGTACTATTTTGTGCATGATTTATTTCTGCTGTTTATAACGTCTGAAAGACACACAGCTGTCGGAAATTCGCTTGACTGTTTTATAATGTTAATGAAATAACGATATGTTGCACTCGTCTTGAGTGTGTATGGTGTTTTATTTTTCCATAATGGATGGTAAAAACCGCCATGCAGGGTTGCCATTGTCATTTAACAACTAATGAGAGCGACTCCATGCACAGTCAGATTCGATCCACCGCGAAGAGTTCTTGCTGGAAAAGTGACAGGCGACAACTTCCACTTCGGCAAGAAAGACAGTCACTCAAAGATACCGAAAGATATTTCAGAATTTCGACATTTCAACAACAACAACACAACAACAACAACAACAACAACAACAAAACGATCGATGTTTCAGAATCTCGACATTTCAGTGAAAGCTAAATGCTTTTCTCTGAAAACCCACTGATATCTATAGATCAACATGAACTCTACATATGAAAATGATTTAACAACCGGATACGTATCCACTGGACAGTCGTTGTTATTGTGTCACCAGCAGTCGCAGCATTAGCAGATATTGGTTACATTGCCTTTGCTCGGCAATGGGTTTGCTGTTCAGGCTGACTCTTCATCACGACTTCTAAAATAATCCCGCTTTAGCTTAAGACAAGTCTTAGCCACAAAACCGAGTTCAATGTCAAATACGCCTCCAAAATATATGATACAAACCATAAAACTGCCCTCGAGAAGAGAAGCATTTAGCTTCTCCCTCTATTCACCCCTGAACCTCTCCCCTTTCCTCCAGCCTTCCTGAACTTCTGCTGCTTCCTTTTTGTGACTGTCGCGGATTTTTTTTCGGGATGTTCGTTGCTTCGGGAACTGAACAGCATCAATACAAAAGCAGGTGCTTTAATATAAATGTATATTCTGCTTACAATCCAATGCGTTCTTCGTTTTGGCTCACCAAACATTCTCATGTGAACCTTTTTCAGCCTGTACGCAGGCGTAACTTCTGGGAAGCACAGTACTGATTTTAGTCTCGTTTGTCTGTTGGTTTGTCCATTTTTGCTCCTGTGATCATAAACAAGTTTTATCTAGTGCTCTGCAGTGCCGACGCATCCAAGAATGTAGATTTTGAGTCGATGAGATGTTAAAATATCGAAATAAAGAAGCTAAAATCTCCGAATCGGCTCGGTAGCCGTGCGGCATCTTCCATGATGGGTTGTCTCATGACGACCTGATAATGGAACGCGCAAAGCCACTGAGATGCACGGAAGAGGAAACAATTAAAAAAAATCAATGTTGAGTTTTCTGGGTACAAAAACAAACAAATTTCCGTGACACGCAAAAAACGATACTTCCAAGAACACGTAATTCCCGCTGATGCAAGGGATTACCAAAGCTCCAGTGGTAAAGTTTTCATTGATCTGTTCGTTTTTGTCTATGTCGTAAGAAGACAATTCTTCGAGTTTTTTTCCTTGTCTGTTTTCTACTGCATGTTTGTTTGTTACTTGTTTGATGTTTGAGTTAACTTCTGTTTGGGGATCTCTTGTGATCCGAATTTCAACAGCCCCGTTTGTATTTAAAGATCTGTAAAACAAAGCTTTCGGCGTGCCTTAAAAAAATCACTCACTTCATTCCAGCAGAGGAAAAAGCTACAAGAAGTATAGTATGCTTAGGTAAAAAAAATTGGTTCTCAGTCAGTAACAGAGCACTAAACTCACTGTCAGGCGTTGCCAGTTCGATCCACGTTGGCTTCTAGCATAAACGTCGCCATTTCGCTGCACATCTTCACGTTTCAGCGCTCTGGTGATTTCAGTGCAGTGTTAGTTGGGCCTCATTCGGTCAGTTTTCTGGGATGGTTAATCCCTGTCTTTTCACCTGGAGTGGATATAGACTTAGTTCTGAATGTAACTTACTACGAAATTCTAACCTTAAGTTTCTTTTAAGAATACCTGCTCTTTATATTCTCCGAAGTTAGTAGGTTATCGAGCATTGCACTAAGTTGATGTATTCTTAGTCAGGCTTAACACACCAAGGTTATCTCTGCACTCATACACGCATATGCATACTCATGCACCCACACAAAACATTCACCTCTCTCTGGAATGGGATGTCACGCATTCGGTTCTCTCTTAACACGACTGAGAACAAGAAATACAATTTCTATGCTACTTATAATCAAACATGAAGAATCCAGTTACACAAAATGGAATAATGAAAACATAAAAGATCAATACTTCCTAATCCTGGGTTATAATAAAATGGCTTCTTACCTGGCCAGGTTTCCACACACACAACCACACATTTCACACCACACACACAGTTCTTGAACAAGTCTCTTCAAGTTTCTTCAGCACTGGATGATGGTGACGCCCTTGGTTGACTGGCTCCAGATTTCAGGACTGGGTCTTCGTGGTCGTCTCTGGGAACTCGACGTAGAAACCTTCTTCGTCTCTTTCACCCACCTCTAGGTTCAAACTCAGTTTGTCTCTCTTCACCCACCTCTGGGCTTCAAACTCCGTCTTTTCTCTTCCAGCTAGTCTTTACCCTAAGACCTTGCTATCACTTCTGTCTCCCAGACCACGTTTCTCTCGACCCTACTCTGTCCTGCTGATTCTTATCTCCCCTTTCTCTCTCCTCTGCTCTCTCTCTCTCTCTCGTGGTGTTATTCTCTCCCGTCACGTTGTTTTCCCCTCAGTTTATATAGGGATGGATACAAAGGATTCCCTTTGGGGCCATGCCTTTGTCCATGCTGCTTCTCCACTACCTTGTTCACAAGTACCCTGAATTCTCCATTCGCTACATTCTTCCAAACATCAGCATTTACACACATCCTTACCTAATTGATTAGCAACAACCACTTGTCACCAGATGGACATCGAAATTTCCCCCCGACTTCGGGGCCACACTTAACACAGTAATTATCCTGGAGAAAAAGGTACAACAACGTCCACACGCGCATTCAACTGGCCTGACAATAGCGCCAACACAGTGCCCACGGCAATACCATCTGAACGAGCCCAAGACTCCTGCTCTTCAAAGGACTGTTTACAAAGCGACCTCAGCTGACTGAGTATTTAGCACCTACTTCATGCACCGAGGCCCTAGAGGTTACATTCCTGCCCCCTTTCGCTATCGGGAAGGTTCGAACCCGGGAGGGTCCTTACAACCGTAGGTGCCATCTGTCATGTGACCACTCCGTCCTCCTTGACACAGTTCGACCGTGTGCGGTAGGTAGCGTAATGCTAATGGATCTGTTACCTATTTCTCTACTACGTACAACATTCCTTGCCTCTAACCTCCCCGCCTCGCCCCACTTTCCCTGCCTACTCATCCCCATCCCTGTATGAACGTACTTTTGTTCATGGGGTCCGGAATGAAATCCACATACGCGTCAATCTTACACGTTCGTGTGTTTCAGGTTATCTAATCAGCCTGTTTTCTTTCATCGAGTTTCCTACATTGTTCCTTCAGACACGTATCAAAATGTCGAAAAATATGCTGTCCTGCAATGTTACTGACGGTGACACTTCCCGGGCACACCATTTCAGTTGTATCTGCACCACATATCCTACCAAAATTAATGGGATCATCTTTGGCCCATAATGCACATCTCCACTCAATGTCTTTGTGGATACGGCTGAAAAAAAAAAGAATATCCTCAGCAAGGGTAAAGATCAGCCGTGCATTACTGGACTTGTAGTCCAGAATTGGCAGGTTTGGGACAACAGAAAACCAACAGCATGCAGTTTTCAAAACACAATGTGGCAGCATGAACGGCTTATGCTAATCGCTCTCGGGAGTGTACTATTTTGTGCATGATTTATTTCTGCTGTTTATAACGTCTGAAAGACACACAGCTGTCGGAAATTCGCTTGACTGTTTTATAATGTTAATGAAATAAATAAGCGATATGTTGCACTCGTCTTGAGTGTGTATGGTGTTTATTTTTTTTCCATAATGGATGGTAAAAAACCGCCATGCAGGGATGCCATTGTCATTTAACAACTAATGATTGAATCTTCTCTGATCTTGGTTTGCTCTTTCTTTTACTGTCTTGTCTAACTGGGTTCGTGATCTCAATTTAACAGCGTTATTGCCTCCGCTAGAGATGTAATTACGCGCAACTCTCTGTCAGCAGATTACACACACACAAAAAAAAAAAAATCACAACGACTTCAATGAAACTCGCTTGAAAAAAAAAAAACTGAATGTAGCCCAAGAAAGAACCCATGAAAGATTGGTGTGGATCGATCTGTATTTGATTCAGATCAAAGAGTGGATTTGGGGGGATCCGTTTGATCTTGGCAGAGTCGATGCGCCAGCGCTCTCTCTCTCCCTCGTAGTTACATTGTGCTTGAGAAACTGTATTATATCAACATAATCAATCCAAACTAGTAGCAGGCAAGAAGTTTCTTTATTTTTCTTGTCACTGCTGTCCATTGCAGATGAAATAATGTAAATACCACTCCCCCCCCCCCTTCCTTCCACTGTCTGTATGTCTGTGTCTGTCCCGCTCCCCCCCCCCCCCCCCCCCCCCCCCCTCTCTCTCTCTCTCTCTCCTCTCTCTCGCATTGTAAAATAAACTTTGATTAAAATCTATGTCTGTGATCTAATAACATCCTTTCGTCCTCTCTCTCCTCTCTCTCTCTCTCTCTCTCTCTCTCTCTCTCTTTGATCTCTGTCTCTCTTCTCTGTCCTGTCTGTCTCTCTCTCTCTCTCTCTCTCTCTCCTCTCTCCCCTCTCCTCCCTCCTCTCTCTCTCTCTCGTCTCTCTCTCTCTCTCTCTCTCTCTCTCTCTTCTCTCTTTTCTCCTCTTCTCTCTCTCTTCTCTTCACCTCTCATTTCCTCTCTCCTCACTTCTCTCAATTCCTTCTCTCTGTCTCTGTCTGTCTGTCTGTCTGTCTCTCTCTCTCTCTCTCTCTCTCTCTCTCTCTCTCTCTCTCCTCTCTCTCTCTCTCTCTCTCTCTCTCTCTCTCCTCCTCTCTCTCTCTCTCCAACAACCAGCCTGTTGTGCTTGCGTGTAAACCGATGGAATTTGGACCACATAGAACCTGACAAATTTAACATTGTAACATTTGTAAACGAAGGCCACGTGGCAAATAAGGAAATATAGTTTTTACCGAGCTCACCAACTCTTTCATAAATTCATGGAAATACTGGAAGAAGTCTATTCAGCAAGAACAGGCTTCAGCAGAGATGCCAACATGTATTACTGTTAAACGTTTAATGCAAAAAGCAGACCAACTGTTTCATATGGACAAACAAAACGTGGGCGTAACACGACAGAAAACGGTAAAATTATGTCCCACTAAAAATGTTCTTAAAGGCTATATTGAGTGAAGTAATATACACCAAACCCGTCCTTTACCATTATTGTGTTTTAATTCAATATTCTTGCACTAGATACAGGTTATGTTTAATGCCTCCTAGAGAACCCAGACTATTGTAACTATCTCATGGTCTACTTCTGTGGCTCCTTGACCCTGAAAAGGATTTTTTTTGTATGTCATGCTCATGAAATTTTATGAGACTTGTTTGGGCTTTGAAGAACTAGAGTGTGGCAAAATCTAAGGCAAACACTCTTCATAAGCTCTTTATACTATGATTGATTGCTACTGTCAGCTGTAGAATGAAATCACTCACGTCTGTAGATTCAGTACATATCACACACTTTCATGCATCCGTATGAAAGAACAGTATTTCTCATGCGTTGCTAACAAACATATCTGTAGCATCTTGATAAATTTATTTAGATTAGATTCAAACACAAATAAAAAAAGGTTTATACAGCTGTCTCCGCACAAGCGCTAATGCGTTATTTTTGTTACAAAACTAGCACAACAGAACCCCACTTCCTTTTCTATTATGAAAGGCAATGGTATGCATCATAATTTATCCTGAACAGTTATATGCAATTTTATCTATCAATGACTACACTTCAAAAACTGACGGAGGACGACCAGTGTGCTCGATCTCGGGGTAAATGAATCTGCCGTCCAAATAAAGTATAATTATCTTCTCAAATCTGCAAACAGAGTGTGTGTGCTTGCTGCTTTCCTTTATCTTGACTATTAAAAACACCCATCATGAAGTATTACCAAATATCTCAACCATAAAGGTGACTATTTGTATGATTAGAGTGAGTCAGATCAATAACAGCTCTCTCTCTCTCTCTCTCTCTCTCTCTCTCTCTCTCTCTCTCTCTCTCTCTCTCTCTCTCTCTCTCTCTCTCTCTCTCGCGCACATGTCTTACGTTACTCTTCGTATCATTACATCTTCAGTATTATCCATCTAAGGTCATTACAGACTACCATCTAAGCCATCATTATCCAACCCAGTACTTACACACAGCTTGCACTGAAGCTGGCAAACAGGAAAGTTGCCACCCACATCTTGGATACTCTGGCTGGCTCCTGTCAACCACAGGGCTGAATCCAACCAGTATCTGAGTAATGGCAGGGTAAAATCCATTTCTTCTTCGGCACTGGCACTGAATCCAATCAAAAAGGGAACAGTTTCTCCACCCCACATCTTGGATATCTCTCTCTCTCAACCACAGGGCTGGAATCAAATCGAGTCTCTCTCCTAGCTCTCTGGCCCCTGGTTCTCAATCTCTCAGTCTGCCATACACCATCCCCATCCATCTGCTCTCTCTCCATTTCTCTTCTCTCTCTCTCCTCTCTCTCTCTCTTCTTTTCCCTCTCTCCATTTCTCTCTCCTCTTCCTCTCTCTCTCTCTCTCTCCTCCTCCTCCTCTCTCTCTCTCCCTCTCTCTCTCGTCTCTCTCCTCCTCTCTCCTCTCTCTCTCTTCTCTCTCTCTCTCTCTCTCTCTCTCTCTCTCTCCTCTCTCAGTGTAAACCAGTTCTTCCCATGAAAATATTTGCGCCAAGATCTCTCTGCCTTTCCCATGAACCCACCCCTCACCTTCCCTCTTTGCTTTCTTGTGTGTGTGTGTGTGTGTGTGTGTGTGTGTGTGTGTGCGTGCGTGCGTGCATGCGTGCATGCGTGCATGCGCGCGCGCACGCGTGTGTTTGCATGTGTTTTTTGTCAGTTTATCTCTGTTTGTGAGTGTGTCTGTGTGTCTATCTGTTTGTCAGTCTGTCTGTGTGTGTTTGTCTGTTTGTCTGTGTCTGCGTGTCCGGCAGTCTGTCTCGTCATTCGGCTATGTCTGTCTCACTGCACGTCTGTCTGTCTGTGTGTCTGTCTCTCTATGTGCATCCCTAAAACACCCTTCCTTAGTCTCTCTGCCAGAAACACAAACCTAAAGCCCGAGGCGGACCTCTTACAAGTGCAGTCGGTCTTGGCCAACATAGATAACAACACAGCACTGGAATGGGTTCTGTGAGAGATCCGAAGAGCCAAGCTTCGGAAGCCAAATGGAGTATCGTCCTCAGCGTCAACCCTATGCCTATCAGTCAGGACGAGAAGGACTTGGGGACACAATGGTCAAACACACAGCGACCATTTACATAATGTGGTAGAGCACTGTGCTCATTATGTGTGTAGATACGTGATTGGTGATGCGCGATGAGGCTGTCATCAATTATTAGCATCGATTATTTATGCTGCAAAGAGGAAAAAACACTGAATTAACTCCAGGGGAAAAATAAAGGGAAAAGAAGACGAAAAAATGTAAACGAAAGGAAAGGAAAAGAGAGAAAAGAAGGAAGGGATAAACAAATGACGAAGGGAAGATAGGAAGAAAAGGGAAGACAGAAGAATGTAGTAACTGGTCGTCACTGTCAAAACTTACGGAGAACTGCGTTTACATATTGTAAGGTAGCAACGACTGATTACGTTGTTCTGACGACAACAATCAACATCTGACAGATTCATGAGCATTCTCCGATAAAGATCATCTCAAAATGAGATGAACATCAATAATTGATTTATAATCTTACATACGCCCGATTATTTTAAAGAAACATTCAGCGAGAGAGTAGCAAAAGAGAGTCATCGAGAGAGTAGCTAAAATCTAATCAACGACACATGGGTCTGTAACGCCCGGGCCTGGTTGACACCGGAGCAAAATAGACAAATCTTCCGATCATGCAGTCTGAGATCAGACTACTAGAACTTCATAGCGACATGTTCCTTTTCCCATCCTCAGTGATCACTGTCAAACGCAAACCAAAAGGGGATTTCCAGTGTAGTGGTCCCCTAGGCGCTGCCCTTGTAATGAAGTCGGTTTTGGGTTTCCTCTGCACGTTCATGCCCGTGGCAGGTTCGTGTTGATGCCAGTGTATCGGTTCAGTTTATGGGGGCTATCTTTGGACGGATGCGGGGACATTGCCCTCCACAGGGGAACGTTCAATCACTGTATGCTAGCTCCACAACCAAGCAATCATTTTCACCAGTAAGGGGCTTAACAGGCGGTATCCTGCATGTGTTGAATCCTCCGGGTGTTGGATCACAACAGGCACCGATGAACTCCAATACGCATGGCAGTCTCTTCTCTGGTGGGTTTCCTCGTAACAACGTGTATTTCCTATGAGAACTCCTATGAGAAGCTGAGACAGCTTGGGCGTGGTTTTCCATGAAATTCGGGATGAGTGGCATGAAATTTGAGCCACTGTGAGGTCTGAAAAGTTAGGACAGGTAGTGTAAAAAAGGTACTGCTTGTCAATGCTGCCAGTGTTTACCGTGTAAAACAACTAAACTAAATATTTCCAAATGAGCCGTAATATTTTTCTATCTTCTATCTATCCACCTATCTAGCTCTCTGGGTCACTACCATCCACTCCATCATTATGGATGAGATGAAAATCCTACAACCGGTCTGTGAACATGATCTGCAAAATTCATATCAAATATTCGCCATCGTCACATGAATACGATCATATGAAAATAGGAAGAAGGTGACTGTAAGAATGACAGGACGACAGGGTAGGGAGCGGAGAGGCAGACATATTGATGGGTAAACAGACTTACAGGTGACAAGAGAGACATGGTGAAAGTGATAAAAAGAGACGATTGCAGGGACAGAAGCTCGATAACTGATTCTCAGGCTTTCACAACATGGAAACAGGGAGAAAAACACGCGAAACTTTAACTCTCTCCACGGACAGGTCTGTTTCAGTCGTAACAACAGACCGACGGCGTGTACCTCCGCCTAACGGCATACTGCTTCAAATCAATGATTAAACCTAGGTCAGCCAATGCACACACTGCCACAGCATCTCTCCGGAGCCTGGAAACATCAATGATGAAGCATGCCGGGAACCCGCAATTGATCACCGAACACGACTACCTGCACCACACCATCCAGGTGTAGGGTTACCTATTTCTCTTCCAAATTTCACGACTTGGCGTGAGATCTTTGCGTATATCTTCGATTTAAGAGTCGTCGCTATGTACGGTGCACAGGATGGAATAGTATTTATTGGACGCAGAAAACCGTAGTGTTGAAAATTCACGTAGGTTTAATGTCGTCTTGTCGTCTTTCTATTCATTTGTTTATTCAACTCTATGTGGTGGTGTGATACATACTAATTATCAGGAATTTGAATCACATAAACAGAATTAAAATTATGAGTGTACTGTAATCACGTAAGTCTCTCTCTCTCTCTCTCTCTCTCTCTCTCTCTCTCTCTCTCTCTCTCTCTCTCTCTCTCTCTCTCCGATCTTAACCTCAGGCTCTTGATTTGCCTCTTTCGGTGTTCTCAGATATTTGTCAAAATTAAACTCATTCTGCAGCGTGTGGCCCATTTCCATGACTCCCACACACGGGATTTCCCCGGCTTTTCCAACGGCGGTTTTTTAATGGATATCGATGGCTTCATTCTCTGCCTTCCCTTTCCAGTGCTGCTTGTAGCGTGGCTGCTTTTATGCCGGCTCCCACTGCATCTCCACAACAGAAAAGCATTTCTTATATCTCTTGACAACAGAGCATTTTGGTGAACTGGAAAACTGCCAGGCATATGGGTGAATGCTGACATGAGCTAGAAGATTCACAACACATCAGCAAATCATCCGGGCATAAGTCAGGAAGAACTAAATTCACCGTGACCCGAATTCAGACATTTCCTTTGCACATGAACTGCTTTAGCACCACTGACCTGGGATATGGCATGACGGATTTGTGCAATGTAAAAATGTATGCGCTTTTTTTTTAATAGTCGTTTGAACTTCAAACCATGGTAAAGATAACTGAACTGAGATATAACAGAAAGATATAGATTAAAATAAACAGTACAAAGATGCTAAAACAGAAATATGTTATAGCCTGAAAACCTTAAGTACACCCGACAATAATGGGTACCTGAAAAAGTCCGGATCATTCAATCCGGGGATAGAGTGGAACGGACTTCGTCTTCTATATTGCCATGCCCTAAACACAATGAATATCTCAACACCTCATAGCCCTTAGGGCCACTGGGTCATCGGACTAACCTCGATCCAAAACCGGGATTCTCAACAATTTTTTTCTCCAAATTCTATTCAAAAAGTAATAAAAAGCATTCTTCAAGGAGAGAGTGATCTCTCTCTCTCTCTCTCTCTCTCTCACTCTCTCTCTCTCTCTCTCTCTCTCTCTCTCTCTTCTCTCCTCTCTCTCTCTCTCTCTCCTCGGCCTTAAACCTCAAGCACTTATGGTTGTACTTCTTCAGATCCTCTCCGACATTCGTCAAAAAACACTCAAATTCATTCTGCAGCGTGTGGACCATCTCCATGACTCCCACACACGGGTTCTCTGGCTTTTTCAACAAGGAGTTTTCAATGGATATTAATGACTTCATTCTTTGCCCTCCTTTGCCAATGCCGCATGTGAGCGTGGCTGCTCTTCTGCCAGCTTTTATCCCTCCCATAACAGAAAAAAAAATCTCTCATATCTCTTAACAATGGAACACTCTGGTGAACTGAAAAAATGCCACACACGCGTACGCGCGTGAATGCTGATTTAGGAGCCTGAAAAGATTTTATAACACATCAGCAAATCATCTGGCCTTTGTCGTCTTTTTCACCTCCTCTTTAAATTCCGTTATTTGGGATGTTAAATCCCAGCTTAAGAAAATTGAACTGACGAATACATTGAGGAGTTGCGACAAAAAACGAAACAGGATGATATTAAGCAGCAGCATTTTGAGGCTCGATAGCCTTCTAGGTGCACTCCGCAGTAGATGGTTATCTGATACAGTCCAAGGGTGAACTTTGATTTCTGTGACGCCATGCCCTAAACACAGTTA
This sequence comes from Conus betulinus, assembly GCA_016801955.1. Classification (NCBI taxonomy): domain Eukaryota; kingdom Metazoa; phylum Mollusca; class Gastropoda; order Neogastropoda; family Conidae; genus Conus; species Conus betulinus. The sequence continues at coordinate 1,180,618 of JADBJO010000026.1, read as the reverse complement.
ATCTCTACACAGGTCGCAGCTCACGTTGCCATTAAGCAATGTATGAGACTTGAACATAGAAATAAAATCGCGGTCAACAGTTTCTACCCTAACTCGATTCCAAGGATTATCTCGGCAATACTTACACGAAAAGCACGTCAAAACGACGACTGACTCACACACACACACACACACACACACACCACACACACACACACACACACTCTCTCTCTCTCTCTCTCTCTCTCTCTCTCTCTCTCTCTCTCTCTCTCTGTGGTAAACTCAGGACCTTGTTCCACCCCTTTACGTTCACTTGAACATCTGTCAAACTAATTCATTCTGCAGAGTGTGTCCCATCTTCACGACACTCACATACAGGATTTTTCCACCTCTTTCAACATGAATATTGATGGCTTCATTCCTTGCCTTCCATTTCCACAGCGTGTCGGTTTTTCTGCATGCCTCCATCGCTTTTCTATCTAAAAATGAAAAAATATATATATATCATGACAATTGAGCCTCCCCTTGAACTAAAAATAGACATGCATGCACGTGAATGATGCGTTTTATTCGAAATCAAATGTTTGAAACATGCGCAAATCGTCTGAGCTCAATTCAGAAAAGAACAGAGCAATTTAG
>JADBJO010000026.1:1170000-1177500 GCA_016801955.1 Conus betulinus | reverse complement strand
TTATATCCTCTACTTTCTGCGGATCCATCCTACGCCTTTCTTTGCAGCATGGGATAAACTGGTTTTTGGTCTAATATACACCACTAGTCAGTGTTCTTCTTGTACTCCCATTCTTATAGAACAGGGAGTACTTTAGAACGGGAACGAAGAAATGCTCTGTGTATGTGTGTGTGTGTGTGTGTGTGTGTGTGTGTGTGTGTGTGTGTGTGTGTGTGTGTGTCCGTCCGTCCGTGGTCAAAATGTGTTCCACTCGCTCCAGACAAAACTACTGGGCCGATCTTTCCGAAATTTTGTAGGTGTGTTCACTATGGGTCATGGATGGTGCCCGATGTTTTAGTTTACCCTTATAGCCGTTACTAACGGCTGAAACGGCCTGTAACTGTTTTTTCTTCTTTATGGAATATCTCAGAAAGTACTTGGCCGATCTTTGTGAAAATTAGCAGGTATGTTCATTATGGGTCATGGATGATGCCCGATGTTTTAGTTGACCCTTATAGCTGTTAATAACGGTTGTAACGGCCTGTAACGGTTTTTCTTCTTTATGGAATATCTCAGAAAGTACTTGGCCGATCTTTGTGAAAATTAGCAGGTATGTTCATTATGGGTCATGAATAATGCCCGATGTTTTTTAGTTTACCGTTATAGCCGTTACTAACGGCTGTAACGGCCTGTTATGGTTTTTCTTCTTCATGGAATATCTCAGAAATTACTTGGCCGATCTTTGTGAAAATTAGGAGGTATGTTCATTATGGGTTAGGGATGATGCTCGATGTTTTAGTTTATCGTTATAGCCGTTACTAACGGCTGCAACGGCCTGTAATGGTTTTTCTTCTTTATGGAATATCTCAGAAAGTACTTGGCCGATCTTTGTGAAAATTAGCATTTATGTTTACTATCGGTTACGGGTGATGCTCGATGGTTTAATTTACCGTTATAGCCGTTACTAACGGCTGTAAAGGCCTGTAATGGTTTTTCTTCTTTATGGAATATCTAAGAAAGCACTTAGTCGATCTTTCTGCAAATTTTTAGGTATGTTCATTATGGGTCACGGATGCTACCCGATGTTTTAGTTTACCGTTATAGCCGATACTAACGGCTATAATGGCCCAAACGGTTTTCCTTCTTTATGGAATATCCCAGAAGGTACTTGGCTGATCTTTCTAAAAATTTGCAGGTATGTTCATTATGAGTCACGGATGATGCCCGATGTTTTACTTTACTGTTATAGTCGTTACTAACGGCTATAACGGCCCATCACGGTTCTTCTTTTTTATATCTTAGTAAGTACGTGGCCGATATTTCTGAAAATTTACTAAGTTACTAACGGCCCATAGTGGTTTTCTTCTTTTTGGAAAATCTCAGAATGTACTTGGCCGATCTTTCTGAAAGTTTGTAAGTATGTTCATTATAGGTCACAGATGATTGCCGATGTTTACCAGAATAGTCATTACTAACGGTTACACCAGCCCAAGACTGTTTATCCTCCTCTTTATGAATATCACACGCGTACTCAGGATAAACTCGGAGTACGTTTATATGCTTTGTATCTTCTTTTTTTTTTGTACAGTCAACAATCACAAAGTAATTTCTCATATAAAGTAAGTAAACAGAGATGTAAACGCTCGGGAGCACGAATTTCATCCTTCGAGGTCAAAATGTGTGGAGATGATACTAGAGCTTTTCAGGACTTTTGAAAGACATCGTGTATTCTAAATCGGGACACTGAGAGTAGCAGAAGGCACTAGAATATATCAGACTGATCACTGAAGGCCATCTTCCACAAAAGCGGCCCACGGGAGTCCATCCCATCAAGAGACAAAGCAACCCCAAATCCAACCGCAATGTTTTGTTGTGTCCAGTTGAGCTCAACCGTATATACAATCTACGTATGACATGAGAAGCAAATGAGATAAGAAGAAGAAACTTAAACAACGGGATGATTAAAAGGTTAGACAGGAAAATCAAAAGATGAAGGCCGCAATGGTGAGAATATTTATGAGCACTATGTTGCTGATAAAGCTGGTGGTGCGGCAGAGGATGAGAAGGATGGCCATGGTGATGGTAAGACATGGCTTTTTGCTTGTGCTGTTAGGTTTTCTCTTTTTTCTCTTCATTGTTTTCCTTTCCCTCCCTTCATCCTTGTCCCCTAACCTTTTTTTTCCCCTTCCTCCTTGTCCTCGAGTATAAAAGTCCTCAATTACACCAACGTGCGCTTCTTTAAATAGAAAAAGTCCATTTGCAGGATTTCGATGAAATTGCTAGGTTTCTGAGAGTTGATGAAATCATTTCTGTTTTCATTATTGTGTTATGAATGATTATGTTCTTGTTTCATTCAAATGGAAAGGTACGGCTAGTATCTGTGAGTTGTTTGTGTTTGTGTTTGCTGTGTGCGTGTGCGTGTGTGTGTGTGTGTGTGTAGACGTGTGCTCGTGCGCGCATGAGTGTGTGTGTAAATGCTGGTCCATGCTGCTCACGCCTGCCTTCGCAATGTGTATATGATTTCCAACCCGCGCCTCTCAAAGAATACGTCACAACTACCTATCTAACTAACAAAAACAAAAAAAAAAGAAAAAAAAAAAAAAGAAAAAAACTCCCCCTGTTTTGACGGATGAAGGATGTAGCACAAAAGCAGAAAATATCAATCTGATCGATGATGGAAGCTTTAGGACAGTGGCTATTCTGTACTGCCACAGTCAAGCAAACTGGTCTGCCCTCTATGACGATTACCGCTGTAAACCCGTGCATCCTGATAACTAGCTAATGCAGCCCCTTCAACATTTGACAATAAACGCTGTATATAAAAACAATCCGTGATTATGTCCGAAAATGTTGATTGGTTTCCTAATACCTTCAAAGTAATTGCCAGGTTGGGGACAGATTGGTGTGTTTCAGTTTTCCTACCGATCTTGTAAGAAGGAGATAAAGAGTAGCCAACGAGCACCATAACAATACAGGATGTGCTGTGATGTGATGTGTGTGTGTGTGTGTGTGTGTGTGTGTGTGTGTGTGTGTGTGTGTGTGTGTGTGTGTGTGTGTGTGTGTGTGTGTGTGTTGTGTGTGTGTGTGTGTGTGTGTGTGTGTGTGTGTGTGTGTGTGTGTGTGTGTGTGTGTGTGTGTGTGTGTGTGTGTACGCGCGCGCGCGCGTGCGCGTGCGTTTTTCTCATCCAGTGTTAAGTAATTCCTCGCTGCAGTCGATTTTAAGGAGTACGAAGGGTTGTCAGTTTTCTTTTCCTAACGAGTTATCCAAGACCAAGTCGTCAAACGCCTTGGACGTGAGATGGGTTTTCGTTAGAACCACATGTTTTTGAAAAACACTAGCCTTACGGAATGCGGTAAAACCAAGATCTGTATGCAGTGTGTGATAGTTTACTGCAACACACTTTCATGTTTTAGGTATCTTACTGAACTGAGGTTTTTCAATATCTGAAAAAGACACACACACACACACACACACACACACACACACACACACACACACACACACACACACACACACACACACACACTTGGCGGTGAAGAGGCGGTGCGTGTGGGAAGAGGGTAGGGAAAGGTGTGTGGGGGGGGGACCAGAAAGAAGTATAACCGTAAAATGAGAGAGGGGCATGTATAAAAAAAAAATACAGGATACTGTAAGAAAAGGTAGGAATGAAAAGGCATATAAAAAAGGTAGAAAGAAAAAAAAAGAGGGAGCATGTGATGATGATTACATTGACAATATAGTTTGGTGAAGACCAAAAGAACGATAATGATGTCAATATCCTTCAGCTGATGCAACAGCAAGACTTGTCAATTCACTAATTACTTATTGGCTCGATTATTGTAATTCAGTGCTGTGCATAGCTTGCCAGCAAAAAAAAAAATTCTACAGCACCACTGAATTGAAAACAGCGGAGTCGCTCTCGTTCGCGACTCATTCTTAATAAAAGACAATGAGATCACATGACATCATTGCTATGAGAGTTTCAAATCTGTCAAATTTCGTTACCAGCACAAACTAGCTTACACACTTACTCTTGCCTTCTGTTTTTTTTTTTTGTTTTTTTTTTTTTTTTTTTTTTGTTTTGGTTGTTTGGGTTTTTTTCTGGTTCTCCGTCCCCAAGTCTGTCCTCTACGTTCTGTGCATACCTGCCATGACGTATTCTTCGATCTTCCCGGTCATAAACTCCCAAAGTGAGATATCAAATCGGTTAGCGCGCGTTCCTTCAAACTCACTGCCTCCCACCGTACAAAACCAGCCCACTTTATCTGTTTTCAAAGCACAGCTAAAAACTTATCTTTTCATCCAACAATTTTCAACAAGGTTTTTTTTTCTCCAGACTGTGCCTTCAAAATAACTTCTGTAGTAAGATGCTGGTATATGAAAATGAGTGATGGTCTGAAGGGCGTATGATGAAGCTCAATGGGTAGTTTTCAACTAGTACTCCGTTATTCAAATACAATTTATCATCATCATCATCATCATCATCATCATCATTATTACCATTATTGTTATTATTATTATTATTGTTGTTGTTGTTGTTGTTGTTGTTGTTGTGTTGTTGTTGTGTTGTTGTGTTGTTGTGTCGTCGTTATTGCTGTTACTTCTATTGTCTTCATACAGCAGAGGTACGGAATAATTATCATCCTTGTTGTTGTTGTTTTGCTTTCATGTAGCAGAGGTACGGAAATTTTTGTTTTTCACCGTTCATACACCCATTACGACATGGATTAGTAATCTCTCTCTCTCTCTCTCTCTCTCTCTCTCTCTCTCTGTCTCTCTCCTTCCCCTCTCTCTCTCTCTCTCTCTCTCTCTCTCTCTCTCTCTCTCTCTCTCTCTCTCTCTCTCGCTGGAGTAGCCCCCATGTGGCTCATTATTTCTCTTCCATTTACCAGACATTTATCAAAATCAACCATTTTGCCAAACGTGACCTTTGCCGTGACTCATCCCACATGGGATTTCTACGGCTTTCCAACTGAATGTTTTCTATCAATATTTATGGCCACTGGTCAAGGTCTTCCTTTAGCTGTTTGCTGTCTGTGCTTTCTGCTTGCTTTACTGTCATCGTTTTCATACAAAGACATACCCCATTTCATGACAACACGGTATTCCAGTACACAGAAAAGAGAAGTATTGGCATGTGAAGGTCGACTTACAGACAGGGGTTCTTTGCATCGAAGACTCTGTTTCTGATGTTGATGAGAAACTTATCATTGTTGGATTGAAATAGTAATAATAACAATAATTTGGGAAGATTAGACAGGATGATTCTCTTGAGGTATGACTGATACATAGTGACGCATAGGAAATGCATACTTTGAAGAGGCTCATTCACGGCCCAGCTGACGGGTACAGATATCTATGCAATGAATTAATTGAAACAACAGAGCAGAAAATACGGCTTATGAAACTGTCCATTGTTAGTATCGAGACTAAAAGCGATATCTTTTTAAATAATAAAGAAAAATAATATATCTTCATAATAAGTAGAAACGCAGAATTTCTGTTCTAAGAATCAAACTGAACGAGCATGCTTTACAAACCGCCATTCTTTTTTTTTTTTTCAACTCAAATGCACCCTTAAAAATGAACGTTTGGCAGAGCCGAGTCAATAAACATGTTTGTCCCCTACAGTCGATAAGACTCCTGAAATCAGAACGATGTCCCAGCAGACATAGTGGCATTCCCCCTACAGGGCTTCACGAAAACCGGAAACCATAGTGGTGGATTTCAAGACAAGTCACTCCCCCAAAGGCCTGTCAATGCCTCTTATATCACTGACTACCCAGCCCGAGTCAGAGTGACTGGGAGATTTACGGACACAGCCCGGTGAAAGAAGATCGATGTTGTTCCTTAAAAAGTCTTTTGCGTGGTGGACTTGATCCTGAGACCGAGGACTAATGTTAAATGCCTCCTTTGTCTGTCGCGTCTCTATATGCGATAGCTCCAGTAGTCACAGCGCTGCACGATAACTCTCAGAATCTCTCGTTTGTAGCCTGGCGGGGCCAGGAAATATTATTAAAGCTGTAGCACAATACGTCGTTTCTTAACTGAAACAGAACGGAAGGCGGTTCAAAGAATGCCGGACTCTTGGTCAACAGTACAAGACAGTGTTCAACAGAAACTATACGTAGAACCGGCTGACGTTGAAAGAAATGGATCACTTCAAAGAATCGCGGCTTCTATCTGAGCGAGCTTGGCTGGTCAAAACAATCAAGACGAGGACGGTTTGGTCATGCCTGTCCTTACTATACTGAATGAGGTCCATCAACTTGCCAGAGAATTATGCAATCTCTGGTGGTATTTCTTTCTGTGGGGAAGGTAATGGTGCCACAGATAGTAAATTTCGAATAAAAAAAATCCAGGCGCTCAAGAATACGTGCGCAAGTCAAAAAGAGTAGCATTTCACACACACACACACACACACACACACACACACACACACACACACGTGCACGCGTCTACGCACACACAAAAAACAAACAGACACACGGACAGACAGACAGAGAGACTGAGACAGGGAGAGAGAGAAAAACTAGAAATATTTATACATTAAAAAAAAAAACCTTCTCTGACGAGACGCACCCGTTTAGTGATTTTTTTTCCATGTTTCTCCAAGACAGAAGCTGAGAGGAGCGAGAGAGGGAGTAAACATGACAAATCAATGAATTGACGTGAAGCACACAAAGGTACAACAGACGAACGCCGAGAAAATGGAAGGGGAGACAAGTTAGACCAAGAGAGACAGAAGGAGAGAGAGAGATGTCAAGCGACAGGTGATATTTGTAGATACGTTATTCTATTGCTTTACCCCATCTGAATTTTTTTTAAAGACATGCAGAGGAACCCAGAGACAGACAGACAGACAGACAGACAGACAGACAGAGACAGACAGAGGCAGAGAGAGACAGAGAGAGACACAGAGAGAGACAGACAGACAGACAGACAGACGGACGGACGGACGGACGGACGGACGGACGGACAGACAGTCAGACAAACGGACAGACACACAGACAGAGACAGACAGACAGACAGACAGACGGAAAGACAGACATACAGAGACAGGGCAGGGGTGTGGGAGAAGGAGTGTTTACAATCTCCACCATATTAGAATAGAATCGTTTTGAAATTCTTCAGTCTGTTCCCGTATGCCTAGCCCACAACCGTCTTCACAGAGTTCCTGCAATCCAAATATATCACTTCAACTATAATGTTATACTACTCAGAAAGGGCCACAGAGAAAGCCTTCGCATCCACAAATAGAATAAAGGTACGAGTGCGCAGCCCGTGAACAATACTCATATAAGAATACATTCCCTCAAAGCTTCAATCGGTAGAAACAGAAAACGAATCCGTAAGTAGCCAAACTGAGTTCCTTTTTTTATCAAGAAGTTCAAAATCGCACGTTATCTACAACACACCCCCTTTAAACTGTACGCTTCAAATGTCGCCGTTGAAACAATATCTCTGTAGTTTCAAAACTAAAAAAAAAAAAAGAATTTTCCTATCCTTTCCTTTCCGCT
>JADBJO010000026.1:1160000-1165000 GCA_016801955.1 Conus betulinus | reverse complement strand
TCATCCAACTTGTGTGTGTGTGTGTGTGTGTGTGTGTGTGTGTGTGTGTGTGTGTGTGTGTGTGTGTGTGTGTGTGTGTGTGTGTGTGTGTGTGTGTGTGTGTGTGTGGTGTGTGATGTTGTTATTGGCATGTCAACACTTTACGCATTAATCATTTCCATTCATTTTCTTTCCAACCAGTATTATCATACTATTATCCTAATACCACCAACACTATTTCACTTCTCACAGTTAGTCTCATTATGATCATAATTCACCCACAATACCCCCACAATACCGTTTACATGTTTTTTCTCCCCCTTTTGTATGCGGTGTGTGTGTGTGTGTGTGTGTGTGTGTGTGTGTGTGTGTGTGTGTGTGTGTGTGTGTGTGTGTGTGTGTGTGTGTGTGTGTGTGTGTTCTCTAACACATGATACCCCGTTTCGTTTCTCATTGAAGATGTCTATATCTTCTCAACCACACGATCATATAATGCCAACACATTATTTCACTTTCAATGAACACCATCAAACTGTATTGTTTACGTTTTCAACAATACTATGTGCATGAATTTCCCAATCCCCCACCCCACACATACGTATGTGTGGCTGGAGAGATATGGGCTCTCCCTCCCCCCATTGCCCTCGTCCCCCCCCCTCCCCTACCCATTCTACCCAACGCTATACCTTATCACCCATTGATCACTTCCATTCCTTTCCAATCATTATTAGCATTACCCACACACCCATATACAACTACCCACACATAACTATTATCATCACAATCACCACCCATTAAAGTTTTTTATCGTACTGTTTTTTTTTTAATTCTTTTCTTTCTTTTTTCTTTTTTTTTCAGTTCTTTTCTCTTCTTTTTGTTTGTTTTTTTTTTTCTTTTTTTTTTTTCTTGCCACCACTAAGCACTATTATCAATCCACCATAATTACTACCGTCACTAACATATCATACCATTCTACCAAACAAGCAACAAAACCCAACTCTTTCACCCCCCCCCCCCCCCCCCACACACACACACACACACACCTCCCGCTTACTATTTCGGCTCCTATGATTATCTCCTGGGCGGCCTCATTTTCGTCCAGCGGCCATTTTGATCTTGTGCCAAACATGAGAAGATAAGTGGTTTCTCGTTCTTCATTTTCATTGTCCGAGATGTTATTTTTTTTTGCACGAACAGACGCAAGAGGTCAAAATACATTATGTTTTGTCCTGTACTTTGTTTGTCTATGTTCTTGGCGGTAACTAACCCCCTGTCTTTCTAAATTTGACCTCCATGAGTTCATTCTGTTTGGCAGGAAGCCGAACGATACCAGTAAAGGTAACAATGTGGAGCTACTTTATGACTAACTAATGTACAGGGCTGTTCAAAGGAAACAGTTACTGACTATCAGTAAACTATAATTATGTACATGAACAGAGAGCTTATTCGTCAAACGTATTCCTTAAGCATGTTTAATTTTTTTATGCCGTCCACTTTGAGATACACTGATGCAGTTTTCCATCTGCTGAAGTCCCAAAGTTGTTTTAGTTCTTTCAGCAAGTAATGCGACCAAAATTTGCTATCTGAATTTTTACTTGTTCGGGCACACAATCTGCAGATGGATGAACGTAAGGTGGATTGAATGTAAAACGTCCTGTGAAAATAGGCTACTCAGAAATCAGACACAAGGAAACATTCAATGAGAGTAGTACCATCGATAGAAGTTTTTTTTTAACTATGTGTGAAAGATAATGCTCTGTAGACCACCAAGAAGGTTGCAGTGACTGTTCATGATTCTCGTAATTAAGTAACTGACAAAACGGAAATGGCGTCAGGTTTTCTATGTATGTATCCATATGTATCATCATTGTTGTTCATAAAATTAGAAACATACCACTAACACATATGCATACCGCATGTACTCTCCTATTTCTATGTCGCTTAAATATACTTAAACAGGCATGCCAACAGCAGCTGAGAGGCCAGGCTGCATACCATTTTGTGCCGTTTTTCTCGTGGCATTCAGTGCCTTGTGGTGTAGTCAAGGATCGTCTTTTATCTTTTCCATGCTGATCCAGTTTTCATACATTTTATACAGTCTGAAGCTGTTGTGGGCATCACAACTGAAATAGACATGATTGGGTGTTACTGAACAGCCGTGGTGTACGCACACTTCCGTTCACAACTGGCCCTAAGCAGCACAGCTCATCGGATTTGAGGAACGAAGAAATCACGTTAACAGGTAAAACTCGCGTGCATCATTTCCAAATAAAGAAAAAGGTTCGTACGCAGCAAGCAGCTCACGGATACACATAAATGTAAGGACGCACAAGCACCCCAACACAACACAGACAAAAATGAAAGATACGCAGTAATTTATACTGTATGGCCCATTCGACAACGCAATGTCAGGACTAACGAAAGATGAGCGTGCTAATCTAATAGAAGTGCAGATAGATATATACACTCAGGAAGACATATTCGCACTTCTCCTTTGTGACAAATCCTAGTATTAGTAGACAAGCAAAATGCCTCTACGTCGCGGTACGGTTTCACATCCTCTATCTTACCTTACACCTTTTCTTTCCCAAAACGCACAACAGCCTCCCGCATTCTCGCCACCCTAAGTGAATCGTTTAATTCACAATGATCTACGCAAATTAATTGTAAAAGACCTCTGTCCTCCAAAATAAAAACAAGCATTCAGCTGACTGGATACTTCTCTTTTCTTCTCAAGAACCTCATCAGTTTCATTTTTTGTGCAAATCACAGGATTTCTATGAGTGAATGCACGCGTGCAATTATCTTTCGGTGAAAGGCATCCGCATCCAATGCACATTTCAAACGTAGCACTCGAGACGAGAATGATTACTTTCCCATTCAGAATCTCCCCTTCCCCTTTGTTAGCCCCAACATAATGTGGGACAAAATTCCTTAGCCCGTTTTTATCTGCATCTTCTCGAAGGCTTTTTTTAATAAAGCTAAGCAAAGAATTGCAGGAAAGGGTGTAGTGCAGGATCGAGGCAAAATAAGCCACGAGAAAATGACACCAGCGTCACAGAACGGGCCGCAAACCCTATCTGTTGACACCATTCCAGCATATATGAAGACTGCGTCCCCTCTATGAATGTTGACTTCATTAGTCGTTTTTGCGAACATTTTCCTCGGGGTATTTTTCAAAGGAGGGCTTCCAGAGCTTGGAGTTTACCATTTGTAGATAGCATCCCCACAATAACTGTGGTGACTGCCTGACATCCGCCTAAACGTCTTGGAGTTATCATGAAACAAGCAAAAAGACAGAACCAACAAGCAAAAAGACAGAACCAACACAAAGATCTTTCCACAGCACTACTACTGTACAGACTACAATAAACAACACTATTTGTTTTTTTAAGCCGCACTAACAACTGCAAAATATCAACAAGAACATCCAAATAACCAACCACCCATGTACTCATCTGTTCGTAAGAAACTGGGTCAAAACGAAGTAGAAACACAGCGTTCACTGTTCAGACAAAACATTATATAAACACATATATCTTATACGGCTTTTTTTTTTTCCAAACTAAAAAAAAAGTACTTTGAAATATTGAAGTAATTCATTTTTATACGCATGTAAATCAGACATGAATCTCTCTCTCTCTCTCTCTCTCTCTCTCTCTCTCTCTCTCTCTCTCTCTCTCTCTCTCTCTCTCTCTCTCTCTGCCTGTTCTGGTTGTCTTCTTTCCCTCTTCCATCCTCAAGTTCCTTGCAATCAAATTCACTTGCTAACTATCAGTGAGCTGCAGACCTCGTCCAGGAGATTTCTTACGTACTTTCCTATGGTTCTTTATTGCCCTCTTTCCTGCTGGTCGTTTCCATATGCCACGCCTGTAACTAATTCTCTGTCTGCTGTGTATGGCTGCCTGCTTAAGCAGATCGGCATTCTTGTGAATTGAAAAATTCAGGTCACCCAGGATTAAGTACCCTGGAAAAGTTGAAGAATCTTAAGGAAATGTTAGCGATAGAGAGAGAGAGAGAGAGAGAGAGAGAGAGAGAGAGAGAGAGAGAGAGACAGAGACAGACAGACAGACAGACAGACAGACAGACAGAGACAGAGAGAGAGAGAAGCCTCTCAAGAGGTAAACACACACACACACACACACACACACACACACACACACACACACACACACACACACACGCACGCAAGCATGAACGTACGCACGCACGCACACACTCACAATGTACACGCACACACACACACACACACACACACACACACACACACAACACACACACACACAGAGTTCTCACACAGTCACTTTACGGTGCTTAGTGAAGTGAAGTGTAGCGTAGTGTAGCGTAGCGTAGGGAAGAGTAGGGTAGGGTAGGGTAGGGTAGGGTAGGTAGGGTAGGGTAGGGTAGGGTAGGGTAGGGTAGTGCAGCGCAGCGTGGAATAGAGTAGAATAGAGCAGCGCAGAGCATAGTAGAGTAGAGAGTAGAGCAGAGCAGAGTAGAGTAGAGTAGAGTAGAGTAGAGTAGAGTAATGCAGCGCAGTGCAGTGCAGTGCAGTGCAATGCACCATCCAACAACACAACACACGCACTGCAGAGTATTACACAGCACCACCGCCGCGTATTGGTCAGGTCTGGTTTGGTCCGATTCTCATTTCTTGTGCTCTTCCTATTCTGCTGCAGTCTGCTCTTCCCTGTTTTGTTCTACTGTAATCTACAACGTTGTACCCTCGTGCCAAGATCGTTTTACCTTAACCCTTCTTCTCTCTTCAGCCCCCCAGCGACAGTTTTAAATGATTATATCGTATGCGTGAAGATGAAATTCGCAGGGCACAGTTAAACTGAATTCTTCATACAATTGTTTTACACAAAAAACAAGTACACTTACCATACATAGGAATGTAAAAAGTGAATAAATGTGAAACCGAAAGTTCTAACCTTGGAACTATTATCACGTTCTAATTTTGGAGTCGTAAGCAGTTGTATAAATCGCATTATTATCAGAACTATGATTCTAAGCCCTTT
>JADBJO010000026.1:1147500-1155000 GCA_016801955.1 Conus betulinus | reverse complement strand
CTTCCCTTAACTCACACTAGCTTTCAGAAAATCACTGTTTCAGGCACGAATTCTACAGCCAAAAGATCTGGAAATGGATGGGAGAACAGTCTCTCGTACTGAGACTGGAAGCAGTGAACAGCTAAAGTGGAAATCTCTCTTTTTAATGAGTCTCTTCCTCCGCCGTGGTCTTTCGTAATTCATTGGACTTCAATAGTATGGGTAAATGTGTGAGTGCAACTGCGTGCCTTTAAAGACTTCAGAAACATGAAGCAACGAAGATTCCCTCCTTACAGTCAAGAGAGGGAGAGGACTAGAATCGTTACTTGCCTATTTGCTAGCCAGCCGTTTCTTTCTGAATGCGGTTCAGAGAAGAGAAAGAGGATAGTGTCGCTCTTCCTCTTTTTTTCTACATCTTCTCGCTCGTGTGAGTTGGAATGGGTGGGATGGCGGAGGAAGGGGTGGGGGGGAAGAGAGATGAATGCAAATGCCAGACATCACGTCGTTAGATACGGACTGGTGAAGTACAATTTTAAGTTTTAGCGTTTCAGCAACACTTTAGCGTCAGACGTAAGTCTACCACTGATCCCTGAAGAAGTTGCCTTTCAGGCGCAGCATCTTTTAAAATGACAGACTGGTGGCGGGTGGCGGGTGGCGGGTAATCTGATGGCACTAAAGGAAGAGACGGGATTACAGAATCCGCTCTTTTCAGCATCCTCTCGTCTGACTTGGCTTTCAGGCAAATCTGTTGGAAGTTAACTGAATGTGTGAACAGATACATGCAACTATTGTCTATTTCACGTGTCCAAAAATGCAATATCGTGAATCATGTGCTTGCTATTAAAAGCTAAACTTTAAACAGGAATAGAACAGGAATCGTTATTTGCCCATTCCCTTCCTCCCTTCCTCTTTCTTTTCCTCCTTCAAGTTCTTGCATCACTTCGAAGAAGTAAAAATTACACTCACGTCTACAGTCTGTATTGCAGCGCAGCTGCACAGTTGCCCATATTTATGCTTCTTCTCTCCGAACCAATAATTATTCGCTTTCCAAATTCTTGTTGGCTCAACGAATGTACGCAGTACTTAATGTATACGTGTTGCCGTGTTCATTTCAGCAATTCTGTGAACAAAATGCTACTTGTGAAAGCAACTATCAAGAATTTCTTTTAAAGACAGCAATTCTTATTCTACCCTTTGCAAGAGATTTTATTCCGAAGACAAAGATTCTCTTTCTGTTCTTCCTGCTCCTTTCCTCCCCATTATCCTCCCGCGCTTGTATCACTTTCAGGTAAAGCGTTACGTGTGGATCTAGAACGGACATCTCATTAAAGTTTTATTATCATCAATGGGATCAGTAATATTTGTGCGTGTGTGTGTGTGTGTGTGTGTGTGTGTGTGTGTGTGTGTGTGTGTGTGTGTGTGTGTGTGTGTCTGTCTGTCTGTCTGTCTGTGTCTCTGTGTGTGCATCTGTGTCTGTGTGTGTCTGTGTCTAAGTCTGTGTGCCTGCGCATGCGCGCGCCTGTGTGAGAGTGAGTGAGTGAGTGAGAGAGAGAGAGAGGGGGGGGGGGGGGGCGCGTGCAGGAATGACATGAAAATTGAGAGAATGTGGAAGTGAGAAAGAATATTGGGTATGCAAAATACAAAGTACATTTACCAGCTCATTCTTGTATTGGAGCAATAGCGACAAAGTTGTGGCAGCAAGACATACACGTAGACGAATTGATGGACAGACAGATAAACAGAAACAGTCAAACACACACAGACAGACTGACAGATAGACAAGAGAAGCAGAGAATGACAGAGTGGCTAACGAAGAAGACTTTTAGTACCATTCCACCCGAGGGAATCCGATTACCAGTGTCTTCAAAATTTCGTAAACATAACAATCTCTGTCTCTATGCTTTTTGTTTTATTCACTACACCTTTACTCCCCACAATCCCCACCCTCATGCCCACCTACCCCTGTTCCTACCTCGGTCCCCTCTCTCCACCTATGTCCCTTCCTCCAATGCACGTCCGCTTTTCCAGGAGAACCCCCAGCTACGCGACTAGATTGCTCCCAGGAGCAGCATCTTTAGAAATGGCGAGGGGAAAGGTCTTTTGTACTGATCTGGGCCCGAGAGAAATGTACAGCTACCACGAAAACTTCTCTTTTTTCTTCAGCCCTCCTTGGTTTCCGGCTTTTTGCAGATCATTTGAATCTGACTGTCTGAATGAATGCATACGTGCAGTTACTTTATGGCCATGGCACTTCAGAGAATCATTCAATGATCAGTGAGAAGAGGAAGAGGCCGAGCTGCTGTCTACTGGATCATTACTGTCTATTTGAAATCCTTTTTTATTTAATGGAAGGAAAATATTCTTCTTCTTCTGCCCTTCTCTTCTACTTCTTCTTCTTCTTCTTCTGCTGTAGCTGCTGCTACTGCTGCTGCTGCTCTTCTTGCTTTGGCCGATCTGCTCTCTCTCTCTCTCTCTCTCTCTCTCTCTCTCTCTCTCTCTCTCTCTCTCTCTCTCTCTCTCTCTCTCTCTCTCTCTCTCTCTCTCTCTTCTTCTCTCTCTTCTCTTCTCTCCTTCTCTCTTCTTCTTCTTTCTTCTTCTTCTTCTTCTGAGGCTGCTGCTACTGCTGCTGCTCTTCTTGCTTTGGCCGACCTGCTCTCTCTCTGCTCTCTCTCTCTATCTCTCTCTCTGTCTCTCTCTCTCTCTCTCTCTCTAAAGGATTGTTTATTAAACTTACACTAGTTGTCCTCTACGCTTAAAGTTGTTCAGTTTATGGGGGGCAGAGAGAGAGAGAGAGAGAGAGAGAGAGGAGAGAGAGAGAGAGAGAGAGAGAGAGAGACTCTGTGAAGGCTTGTTTATTAAACTTACACTTGTTGTCCTCTACGTTTAGTTGTTCAGTTTATGGGGGCAGAGAGAGAGAGAGAGACAGACAGACAGACAGACAGACAGACAGACAGACGGACGGACGGACGGATGGATGAACAGACAGGGAGACAGACAGACAGACAGATATCTAGATATAGATAGATAGAGAGACAGACAGATAGATAGATAGATAAATAGATAGAAAGATAGGTAGATAGATAGATAGATAGACAGACAGATAGATAGATAGACTGACAGACAGATAAATAGATAGACAGACAGATAAATAGATAGATGATAGATAGATAGACAGACAGACAGAAGATAGAAAGAAAGAAAGAATAGACAGACGGATGGATGGATAAGGACTATATGTAGATAGATATATGAAAAAAACGCATCTCGTCTGCGCAGTGTTCCAAAGGACGCACAAATGCCCGTAAATGAGTAGTAAAGATCAACTCTGACGGACAAGCAAAAAAAAATTACACAGTGCGTCATGGTGACGCACAATCTTTTGGTTTTCAAATCGAAAGAGCTTGCCTTTTTTGTCACAGCACAAAGAAGTTTCTTCCACATTTTCTGATAGTATTTGCACATTCTCTGCCACGGCGAAGTGAATTCAATAAGCACAGCAGACTACAAGTGACGAACAAGCCAGAATCATATCCTTCCTTTGGTCAAGAGCCCGTGCACATGCACTCTCGCGTTAACAAAGTGTGAAAAGATGGTCAAATGCGCTCGAGGCAGGCAAAACGGTTGTCGAGGTCTATGCACCTCTACCCTGAAGTGCGACTGCTTCATTCAGTAAATCACTTAAGACGACGCTGAGACGGCGACGACGTTTGGACGGAACTTCTGTGAAACATGCCGGCACCCCACCACCTCTTATTCTTGCTTTCAGAAAAAGAAGCAATAACCGCCCTCTCTCTCTCTCTCTCTCTCTCTCTCTCTCTCTCTCTCTCTCTCTCTCTCTCTCTCTCTCTCTCTCTCTCCCAGGAATACACAAATTTCTGTGTACTTGTTGACCCTAAAAATATTCGAAGAGGACCCCTAAACTTTTAGTTAAAGGGTCATAATAAATGCGTCATGTCAAGAGCAGTCTGCCTTTATTGTTGGCTGTACATATCCACGGAGTTTGTCTGTTATTCTCAAAATTTGACATGGTGACTCATTTACATACTAGGCACATCCAGGACGAGTCATTTGTGTGCGTGTGTGTCGGGGGGGGGGGGGGGGGGGGAGTATGGGTGTGGATGTGGGTGAGTGTAAGAAAGTCGCATTAATTGCATTTTAGTGAAACCCGTACAACGAAGCCATGTTGGCAGTGGAAGCGAGTTAAATCACCCTGCCGCTGGCGTTCATACAAATTTTTTTTTCTTCCTTCAAGGCATTTAAAGCTCGTCTAATGTACTCCCTATGGCCTATGTCCCTATGGGACATACATGGTGGAGGGGGCAGAGGAGATATAAGGTGGAGAGGGGAAGACGAGGGAAGGGAAAAGACGAATGGGGAAAGATGACGGGGGGGGAGGGGGGCGGCAGAAGGGGGAAAGAGACAAAGGGAAGGACGGAGCAGAAGAGAATGAGAAAATGGAGATGAGAAAAGGAGTACAGACTGAAAGGTGGGGGAGGGGGGAGGGGCTACAGGGAACTTAGGGACAACGGTTACAGGAGGGAGGAGGAGAGCACGGGGAGTACAGGAGAGAAGGAGGGGATGGGAAAGGAACAGAAAGGAGGAGCGGACGGTGAAGGAGAAAGGGAGAATGCGGGAAGGCGAAGGCGAGTATATACTATGCATTTGTCACTTTCTCCGAGTCTTAAATGCAACTTAATACAACCACAAAATGGCATTCTGAACACACATACACACATGCGCGCGCGCGCGCGCACACACACCCCACACCCACACAAGCCCTCTTACACGCGCTTGCACACACCGTCACGCGCTCGCCATTCATGCGCATACGCGCGCGCGCACACACACACACTCACGCGCATGCACACAAGCGCGCGTCTCACTCTCTCTCACACTCCGTCACGCACTCTCTCTCCATTCATGCACATACGATCACATGCACACACACACACACACACACACTCTCTCTCTCTCTCACACACACACACACACACACACACACACACACACACACACACACATCCACAGTACACATCACTCGCATTATAAGCCCTTTTCATATCATGACAGTTGACCTCAGCCAAGTGCAGTCTTGATGGGCTGTCTTGGAGACGACCCAGAGTAAAGACAACGGAAAGGCACGAGGGAAACGCCGATCCATTTACGAAGAAAAAGGCTGCCTTCTGTGTCAAAACCATAGTTTCAAAAACGCCATCATATCGCCCTTTATAAAAGCGGTAATTTCATCACAGGAGAACTTCTCCACATGAAAGGAATAATTATACAGCCAACATGTAATCTTCAAAGCCGTGATGATCGGAAATTAGAGAGAAACGAAGTTTTTTGGGGTCAAATAAACATTTTTTACTGCTTTCGACGGTCATTTGTCTGATGAAAATCTATAGAACAATTATTGTGAGCCTTCCGCTTCCAGAAGCGCAGAAAGTATAAAGAGAATTATTACGGTAGTTATTCATTCCGGCAGTCAGTGCTCTTATTTCCTGTGCATTATTATAAAAGTTTTACTCATCTATTTTGTATCTACGTCACTTACCGGTGTGATATCTGGGCAAAAGCGATGTAATTCATCACATGAAAATCAAATTTGTCTTGCGTAATATCTTTTCTTACAATGAAAATTGCTCTTTTCATGACAAAATTAAAAGTGATTTTTTGACACTATCGATTTCCCGTATCTTTCACCGTCGGCTGTGTTCTCAGACCACGCAGATTTCTGATGGCGTGCAGGTCGTGAAGTAATAGGAAATTTAAGTCTAGATGCCGATCATTGCGAGAGTAAATACAGTTTATTTCACTTACCATTCACATTAAGATTACCTATATATGAACTCAGCCAGCACTTATTTCTCAAACCTTTAAAGATTTTTATACCACAGTATGATACGTCTTTAGCCGCTCGTTAAGTAGCCTTTTCTTGTAAGATTAACTGCAGTCCATTTAAGTGACCTTCTATTGTCAAATTAACTACTGTTTATTTCAGCTGGCAATTTACTGTCAGTAACCATTTTTCAGTGGCCATATATTGCCAAATGAAGTACAATTAATATATGTAGCCATTTTGTTTACATTAATCATACCTGAGTTTAGAAACCACTACCAGGTTCATTGTAGCTGTATTCATGAGATATGCACACACACACACACACACACACACACACACACACACACACACACACACACAGAGAGAGGGGGGCAGGAGGGAGAGAGAGGGGGGGGAGGGAGAGGAGAGAGAGAGAGAGAGAGAGAGAGAGAGAGAGAGAGAGAGAGAAATTGCCCATCTTCATCATCCAGTTTCTTTAACTCAACCAATATGCATATCACATTGAAACAGAAAAAAAAAAAAAAATATAACCCCCTGCAGTCTAGGACCACCTTGTCGTCAAGAGCATCTGGGCGTTAATCTCACCATTCACTGGAATGTTAGAATGAATTCCGAGGCTCCCACGTCCTGTCAGTAAAGAGTAAACTATGTATGCTTTAATACCATATTCTTCATCCACATCCCCTTAGTCCCACACATCCCTGTCTGCCCGACCCTGTTGTTTCTGTGTGTGTTATGAAAAAAAAAGCCATGCTGACTCATTGTCGACAGAAAAAAAGATTTTTTTGCCATCTATTGTTTCCATCCACTACATATTGTACGCATGCAAGTGTCTGTGTGTTTGTGTATGTGTGTGCAGGGGGGGGGGGGGGTGCTGCTTGCTTGTGTGTGTGTGTGTGTGTGTGTGTCTGTCTCTCTGTCTGTCTGTCTGTCTGTCTGTGTCTGTCTGTCTGTCTGTCTAGTTTGTCTGTGAGCGTGCTCGCACGCATATGTGAGAGAGAGAGAGAGACAGAGAGACAGACAGACAGACAGACAGAGACATAGAAAGAGAAAACCTGATATTAGAACACTCGAATTTCATCTAATCAAAATCTCCTCTCGGGAAATAACCCCTGTGAGAGATCATGAATGTGTGTACGAGCATGAGTGTGTGCAAGTGTGTGTTTGTGTGTGTGTGTGTGTGTGTGTGTGTGTGTGTGTGTGTGTGTGTGTGTGTGTGTGTGTGTGTGTGTGTGTGTGTGTGTGTGTGTGAGTGTGTGTGTGTATGTGTGTGCGCGTGCGTGCGAGCGCGTATGTATGCGTGAGAGAGAGAGAGAGAGAGAGAGAGAGAGAGAGAGAGAGGGCGAGGGAGACAACGAGGTGGAGGGAGCTGATATCAGAACATTCGAATCGGACAACCAATCAAAATCCCCTCTCGGAAATATAAGGCACTAAGGTTTACAGCCCATATCGCACGATCCAAACCCCTTGAGGTGGCTTTCAGGTCAGCCGAATAGTTTGAATTTCCCTTCAGATACTGGGATAGATGAGAATGGCACGACGATAGCATGAGCGTGAGGAAACACTGGAGACGTCACTATGCAGGTTCGTGTTTCTGCCAAATTCATATTTGATTAAACGTACAAACTGCGGTATAAAGAGAAAAAATATCAATCTTCTGATGTAACTAGACCCAGGCC
>JADBJO010000026.1:1125000-1132500 GCA_016801955.1 Conus betulinus | reverse complement strand
CGCACACCGAGGTTCAAACACAGGACCGCAAAAGTTTGTAACGTGATTGCTAGGATTTCAGTCATTTAACCATCTCGATCCTTGTCATCTTGACGAGCGGAATATTGTTCTATAAGTCGTCCATTTGACATGTGTCAGCCAGCAACATTTTCTACGGGAGGTCGTAGAGATGCCAGCACAGGCCCTTGCTCAGTCTGGAATATTCACAGAATCAACGTTATGCATTTTATATTCATGCACATAGTACAATTTAACATATCTTTTATCCATGGATAGAGCAGTAATCGTAAACGATATTGTTTATCAATTTGCTTGAATAGTCAGAGGAATCAAAGCTCCAACAACATCTCTATTCGCAGTATTCACAAATTCCGGATCCCAAAATAGTTTCGGGTCAGTTGAAATTGATGGTTGCTGAGGTCGATAAAATGACTGTTTTATTATTGTGGCTCATCTTTGCAGGAATATTTGAGCTAGAATATTGAGCCTGTGACTGTGCAAATCAAACAATTTAATAACCATCGAGGGCCTATCCATTTCTTGACAATATCAAGATGTTGACGAAATGTGTGGCTAACATTGTATTAAAACAAAAAAAAGTGCACAAAGGACGCAACGATGTACGAAGCTTTCTGTAATACCAATTCACTGAAATATTTGGTAGGAACTAGAACATTTGAATCGAGTTGGTGAAGTGTTTATAGAGATAGGGGGCCCTGACGAAGCTGTTTGGATCCCTAGCATTATATGTCAAGTTAGAAATTTTAGTACACGGAAAATGATTTTTGTATGAATTTCAAAATTTGAGGAGTACATTTCATCATTTAACGAGGTAAGGTAAGGTAATGTTGCTTATAGCCCAGCCGACCGCAAAGGGCCACATCAGGGCTGATCATTTAACGAACAGGATCCAGTCAGACAACATTGAACTTGGTGATGGATGAAACTGGTCTCAAACATTGTTTTGTTTTTTTTTTTTATAAAAACAGCCATCATAGAATGACCTTGGAAAAGTATTTAAGCAGTTGAGTAATTGTTCTCAAATATTCGAAAGGACCAGACACCAGGATCTTTTTTCGACTAAGTTTGATTGTGGATGTTCTCATTGTACTTCACTGATTTAACATTCGAATGAAATTCGAAGATCATTCTGTGATGTTGTTTCTATGAAAACGATACAAAACAATATTTGAGACCAGTTCATCCGTCACCAAGTTCAACCCCGTTAACTCCATGTGTCACTCAACTGCAAATATCTCCATTGTCGGAGAACACCTCAATATGTACTTTTTATTGGTCATGTTTTTTATTATTTTTATTATTTTCATTTATCTTTATATTATTATTATTGATATTATTATTACTGTTACTATTGGTCTGGTTCTTGTTGTTACTGTTTTTGTTGTTGTTATTGTTTTACGATTGTTCTTATCACTACGCCTTGTTAAAGTGAATGAAACGCAGGATGCTATAAGGCAACGTGGCAGGCGTTCTATCCGGTGAAGCAGCCATCACACTTCCTTAAATGGTATTCCCATTTTTTTTTTTTTTATCAAAGCATGACACCTGAATATCGACTGTTTTGTACAATATAGGGAGGGGTGGAGGGCATTGGTCATATGTATGTATGTATTGGCGTGTTTCAGCGATTTGTAGGGTAGCATCATCTGGTAGAATTTAATGTCGTTATAAGAAC
The DNA here is from genome assembly GCA_016801955.1 of Conus betulinus. NCBI lineage: Eukaryota > Metazoa > Mollusca > Gastropoda > Neogastropoda > Conidae > Conus > Conus betulinus. The sequence continues at coordinate 1,130,804 of JADBJO010000026.1, read as the reverse complement.
AATAGGCAGTGGAACGAAAGGTTGCCTGCTAACACTGATTCTATCGATTTGTATTCTGCATGTGTCAGTAATGTTGCTGACTTTTCTAGTCACGTAACCGTGTCTGAAATAATGACTGATAAGGTAGGAAAAGTAGGAATGGGTAAAGATAAAAAAAAAATGTTTAAGGCAGAGAGATGATAGGAGAAGATAACAAAGGTAAAAAAAGATAGAGAAAGGTGGTGAACAAGTAGATTGGGAGGAAATATTTAGAAGTATGTAAGAAAAGGAACACAGAGTAAGGACATGTACAAAAAAAGAGCACAGAAAGGTAGGAAAATGTAAGAGTTCAGTTCAGTGATTTATTAACGTCTGTTCACCATTGATGATGTTAGACGAAAAATATTTAAAGTGTCATCTCCAGCTAACAAAGCTTAACCTCAAAGATAAAAAAATAACGATAACTTTTTGAATAAGTGGTAAAAATAAACACGCATCAAAGCAGCTTGGCAATTTTAGATTGTGCAATAATAGAAAATGTAAGATATGATGGGAAAAAAATGTAAGAAAAGTAAATTCTCTATGAACGTAGAAAAGTAAGTTTAACCTGAACGCTCTACTGAACACAGCCCGGTCATCAGTTCACTGAAGAGCACTAATTACTGATCAGGATGTTTGACAGAAACCTTCCTCGCCCTATTTGTTGTCTTAAAATGGAAGGGGTGGAGGAAGCCTTGTTTGTCGCTGCGTTATGAGACTGCGCGATTCGATGCACACTTTGATCCGGGGGGCACGAAATTGATGAGTGATGCAGGAAGGTCGAGCTTTGCTGCTTCCATTGTGCGGCAGGCTTCTGCCCTAAGGCGTTGCAGACTTACCATCCCCATCTGTTTTGATCACCACGGGGATGTTTTGACAGCACTGGGAGTGCAAAAGGCAGCCGACCACGAAGTCCTGAGTAAAGAGCGACGCTATGAACAAACCAAAATTCACGTTTAAAGTCCAGAACCAAATCAGGTCGTTAAATAAATCTGCGATGAATAAAGAAGACTATCATCATCATCACCATCACAGTAGAAATGATAACACATATCTTATAGCCCAGATTCACGCCTGAGCTTGTCACCGTGCTTCTGTACACAAGTCTTTCCCAGAAACAACTAACGTTCTGTGTAAACTATTGTGTATACTTGAGATGGGAATAGTATGATTTAGACTACTTGTTTAAACCATGTAGATTTTTGGTACTGCTTCGAAATAAGGAGAGTTGGGCAGCAGTCAGTTCCAAACAGTCGGAAAGCTACAGTATGCATTATGGCCTTGAGACTTACCGACTGATTCAGAACACCGCGAACAAATTTGACATTTGTTGGAAAACTATATTATAAGCTCTACGACCCTTGTGATTTACCTACTGATTCAGATTACCACGAAGAAATCTAACATTTTGGGAGAAACTGTATTATGTACTCTGCCCTTGAGAATTACCAACCGACACAGGAAACCGCTGACAAATTTTGAGATTTCTCTGAGGATTTTTTTTTTTCTGGGTGGACAAATTGAGATGGAGGTGTTTGGACACATTGCACAATGCAAGGATGCAGATCCTTCGTCAGCCGTTGCCAACACTCTTGACAAGTTTTCCTACCTGTGAGACATTATTCCCACAGGGTAAGAGATTAACGCTGGTAGGATGTGAACATTTCCCTGATGTCTTTCTAGAATTTCTTTGCTCCCACGCATGCGTGTGTCGCGCGCGCGTGTGGAGGGGGGAAGGGGGTATGTCTTTCTGTCTATCTGTATGTAGGTCTGTCTTACTGGGTTTGTATCTGTATATGTGTGCATGTGTGTGTGTGTGTGTGTGAGAGAGAGAGAGAGAGAGAGAGAGAGAGAGAGAGACAAAGGGAGAGAGAAGTAGGAGAGTGAAGTAGTGTGTGTGTATGTGTGTGTGTGTGTGTGTGTGTGTGTGTGTGTGTGTGTGTGTGTCCCGCGCGCGTATGTGTGTGACCGCTAAAGATCCTGCATAGTGACATCAGAGGAGGGAATGATAGCTGCGCCAATATCCGGAGGAAGAACAGAAATCGATGGCGGGAAGCAGGGAAAAGAGATTACGTAGAAAACTCCACCTGCAAGACTGCAAGTAAACGAACCGTAAAACGAATTAAGAAATGAAAAGCATCTGGGGAAAAAGAAAACAGCAACGACAAAACAAACGGAAAACCAATGACAGTGCCCTTTGATGGTAAACACCTTAAAAAGGAAAGTAAATCAGTCGGGAAAAGACTTAAGAAAAGGGAAAGTGAAAATGAAGGGGGAAATGAAAACGAAAAGAAAAGGATATCCACTTAAAAAAAAAATCTGTGGTTTTAAATGATATTGATTCAACAACAAAGTTTTGACATTCCCCCTACCCGTCTCTCCATCCTCTCCTCGCTTCCTCTCTTGCCTTTCCTCCCAGGTTCTCTCTCTCTCTCTCTCTCTCTCTCTCTCTCTCTCTCTCACACACACACACACACACACACACACACACACACACACACACAAACGAGAGCCAGTAGTTGTCCCAGTCCGTCCGGTTCAGCTGAGAAGATCACAGGTTCTATCCATTCCCTGACACGAGAGACAATCATGGCGGCGGCCTGACATCCGGGCCACAATAATTCTTTGTCAGAGTGGCAGTCGGGCAGAAAAGACGTTCACTGTTGGGCTCAGTTTAGGCTCAGGGCGCTGGGCTCAGGGGTGGTTTGCTTATCTCCTGTTGGTTGTTATATTGTTTATTGTTTGTTTGCTTGCTTGGGGATTGGAGGGGTGTTATCGCTGTGTTTGTTCTTACATTTTTTGCACACACACACGCACCCTTTTTACCCTCCCTCTCTCTCTCTCTCTCTCTCTCTCTCTCTCTCTCTAACAGAATTGGCACTCAGATATGAAAGTAAAGAAAAATATATGCTGATTTTTCTCATTTAAAAATGTGTTTCATTCTGTAAAGTTTCTCAGTGTCATGAAAGATAAATGGCACAATGAATTACGCAAGATTCAGGTTGAGAACTTTAGGTTTTAATGCGAACAAAAGATGGTTTGAATGTGTGAAACATTCACATAATCTCCTTGCCCTGCATGTTGAAACATTATTGATGACGAAGAACACTTTCTGTTCCACTGTACTGCTTATAATGAAGTGCGGACAAATTGTTCATTCACTGTTCCATTTTGATACAGCGAAAAGGCAAGATGTCGCTATCGTGTTACTAAATCAGTGCGAAATTCATCGCGGAGGGCATTGAAAATTAGACAGATGGAGGATAGTCAAACTTAAGATAATGTATTATAAGAGATATATGAATGAATAATTTCATTCTTCGTATGTGGAAGAGATCAGTAAGATACAATGTCATCATTTGATTGAGTGGCTGGTCTAGTCAGTCTCATGATTTTTTTTAACCTTACTGTATTATTCCTGTGTGTGAGGACGTAAGGAAATGTTACAATTTATTTGGTTTTGTTAACCTTTCATTTAATGCACACGCTGGGAATGAATGTGTACTATTCTTTTGCAAGGAAAGGAAGAGCGAAACGTTATTGTTCTGTTACTACCTCCCCCTTGTCAAAAGACCTCTTTGGAAATGACAAAATATCAAAGTGTCAAAGTCTCTCTCTCTCTCTCTCTCTCTCTCTCTCTCTCTCTCTCTCTCTCTCTCTCTCTCTCTCTCTCTCTCTCTCTCTTTGTTTTTTCTCTCTTGTCTTTCTTCTTTTTCAGTTGTCCGTCTATTTTTCTCTCTCTCTCTCTCTTTCTGATTCTTTTCTCTTCTGAAATTGTGTTCAGTGTGCATTGACAAAAAGATGTGCTTTGACAAAAAGATAGCGAGAGAGTTGAATACTGAGACAGGCAATTTTTCTCTCTTTTGTTTTTCATTTGGCTTTATATTTCAGTTGTTGTTTGTTTGTTTACAGATAATTATGTATTTTCATTGCTTCTAGCAACAACAGTTTTTTTATGGATTTTTACCAGTGTTTTACTAGTTCTTCTTTTTATTACGTTTTAAAGCATTGTACACGAACTTTGATGTAGTCGTCGTAAAATATTGAACATGGTGGGTTCTCTGACTTTTTATGTTGTAGTTATCAGACAACGGTTAGCTTCAGACTAAAGAACAGGAGATCAGTACACTTCTTTGTATAAGAGTACAATTGTAACGCAGAAAAAAAGGTCATCTTGATCCTGTGACTTGGAATGAAATGTATACTGTCGTTTATACCCAGCAGAAAAAGGAATATTGGATACATACAGTGGGCAGTCGTAGAGCTTTAAACTAGCTTTCAAAAATCATTGCTCTGACATTTCAGTTTTTTAATTCTAACATTAATAACATCCTCTCAAACCTCGGATTGTGCACACAAATTGCCATAACAATTTGTTTTCTATTTTCTTACCCACGATCTAATATCAGTGGATCGAAGATAATTGTGAAAGAATTGAAAGCGTGAGAGAGATCAGGACTATTATCAATGTGGTGAAGAAATTATTGTTTTATTTCACAGTAAGGAAAGCTGTGAACCAGATGGAAACCCGGAAAGAATTAAAAGTTCATTTAAACGAGCTTCTGTTAGTTTACAGTTTTCCATTCAGGCCCCACGATCAAGCTGTGATGCCAAAGGAATGTGAAGAAGCAAAGGTCATTTCATTATATGAAAAAGGTGAAACAGATGTTCATCTTCATGATTATAGACATATGTCTATGAGCAACATGATTTGTGCTGTCCAGCGTGGATTCAGAGATAAGAGAACCTTGCAAACTCTGTCCGATAAATAATTTAAATCAGCATAACCAACCGACTTTAACCAAACAGTTAAATTGATATAACATTGCATTTCTTCTTTGTGGCTTTTGAAAAAGCACAACGGGAAAAATGTTAGTTTTAGTATTGTAGACTTGGGGATGAAACATACAACTGCTTTGGATCCCTGTAAACAACAGTCCAAAAGTCCAAGCCAAAGGAGAACAGCCAGTGCCAAAACCAGGGATGTCCGAGTTCCTCATAGTCGTAATACGATATTTTGCCATTGGTTAGTTTGATTCACATCAATGATATGCCGCAAGGATTATTAGGAAGAACATGCCAGAAAATTTTTTCATGTCTGATGCGTGTGGCTTATATTGCAAAATTGACAGTCAAAGATTCTGAAACTTTCCAAAACGATTTAAACGAGTTACGGACCCTAGAGAACATGTGGGAAATGAAGTTATTTCCAAAAAAAAATCGCTAAGTGTTGAACATTTCTCATTCACAGAAAGCTGTGAACTCCAATTATTTTATTTATAATATGAAATGGGCATCTTCCGATGTTGTCATGTATGCCCCCAGAAACTGGTTTATTGATGTTTATCAACAAATATGCACGTACCTGAGTTTTATAATGTAACAGTGTGCTGTGACACCCTGCTTATAGGCTAGGCTATAAACAATATAAATATAACTGAAAAAGTATCTTGGTGTTACAGCTGAATATAAAATAGAATGGACAACATTTGAAAGCAAGGTAAATCAAACTCTATCCATCCTCAATGGCACTCATTATTTTGACTATGTTAGGTGGAAATGTGATGAACCCATTTAAAAATATGGTGTAGTGTGTGTGGGACACCTAGTACACAACATACCTTTGCAAAATCAGAAAATTAACAAAGCAGGGCTGTACAATTTGTTTATGGTAATATGATTTCAGTTTTAAAACTTTAACAGTTAGAACTGGCTCTTCTAGAGGTGAAAACAGCTAGACATAGGGTTGTTTATTTATTATGAGCAAGACAAGGCTTGTCATTATA
>JADBJO010000026.1:1105000-1115000 GCA_016801955.1 Conus betulinus | reverse complement strand
ACACACACACACACACACACACACACACACACACACACACACACACACGCGCGCGCGCGCGCGCGCGCGTGCGCACGCACATGTACACACACACACACACACACACACGCACACACACACGCACACGCACGCACGCACGCACGCACGCACACGCACGCACGCACACAGTCACACACACACACACACACACACACGCGCGCGCGCATGCACGCTTTCAGGCATGCATGCAGACACACACTTACACACATACACAATATCACACACGAACACACACACACACACACACACACACACACACACACACACACACACACACACACACACACACACACACACACACACACACACAGTGTGTGTGTGTGTGTGTGTGTGTGTGTGTGTGTGTGTGTGTGTGTGTGTGTGTGTGTGTGTGTGTGAAGAAGCACACGTGGACACCAATACTCGGTAGTTACATGACCAACTTTGTGCAGAAACTGAATCGTAAATGAAAAAGAAGGGAGGAGAAGAAAACACGCCATGGACACCCAGCAGCTGAGACCCCCACAACAGAGGCAGTTCCCTGAGAGAGAGTCCCTATGTGGGTTACAGCCGGTCTAGGATTCCAGGCCACTGTTCAAAGGAGGATGAAAGTCAGAATCAAACTGTTCAGAAGCCCCTAGTTTTCATCTTAAGATCAAGGTTGGCGGCGTTATAAATCTATTCATACACTTGTTGCGGCTGCTGAAAGAAGAAAAATGAACTTTTAAAACATCTTTTGATTCGCTGCAGACATTTTCGTCGGCTAAATGCAATGCTGAGTTCTTTGACAACTTCGCAGACTTGTCACTTTACAGCCATGAAGTACGAAAGGAGGTAGCAAAGGAGAGTGCAATTGCAGTTAGATGCCAAAATTAAACTGGAACTGCGGTCGTCTGCTGAGGAAGCACTGCAGGCAAAGTACAGAACAGAGGCCGATTTGTACTCCACGTTCACAAAGGCAGAGGGTTGGCACTTATCTCGTATCAGTCGAGACTTCAATCCGCTGCAACTTGGAAAATTCTTTCCTTTCAACTTAAGTTTTCGCTATAAATGGTATGTTTCGACTACTTGTACGGTACCACATACTGTCGTCGAGGAATATCAAATAAAGAAGTTACTGATTGGGAACAAAAAGAAAGGCGGGAAATAAGAGGAGAATTTTAAAAGATTTTGTGTTCGACATTTTGTTCCTCAAACAAAATCTATCTTGTACGGTTAAGATTAAAGATTAAGTCGATTTAAAAGAGAAAGAAGATGACATAGAAACGAGATTATTCATACTTCTTTTATTGTTTTGATCTGTCTGCTTATAAGTGAATATATCAGGCATACTATTTCATCTATTTCATTATCGTCTTTGCTATCGAGTCATGAGCCTGTCCCAAGCACCTGTCATTAAACCTGTGATTAGTTCGGGGGAAGGTTGTAGACGAGGGGAGAGCTACTTCATACAAGCTCAGTGACTGACCAGTTATCATGGTCAACAGGTGGTGACCTGCATATGCGGGATCAGAACAGGCACACACCGAATACAATCGAAGTCACATAGCAACAGGACAGAGTCACTTCGGTGGGTTGCCTGCCTACAACCTGATACTGACTGCTCCATGTGGGATGCCGTGGCTAAAACTTTGACCGGATGGATCTTGTTTTTAGAGAACTAACTGGAATGCATGAAAGACCAGACAGCAGCAGAAAAATGACCGATTACAGATCAAAAATATGATTACCTCCCAACATAGAGAAATGTCACCCTGTCAAAAGAAGGATCTAATAGGAGCGAGGAGGGTTGGAGGAACGAGAGAAGTGGAGGGAGGGTATTTAGAAATTACCATTTTATATGGACCATATCAATGACTTATTTCAGTCAATTTTCGAATGTATAGGGAAGCAGGGTCGATTTTAAACAGAATGAAGCAGATTTTGAAACTAAACTGTTTAAAACTTCGGCTCTTCGTGTTTGATCTCCGTCGCCTGTTTTCAGTAACTTTTCATGTAATGGGCCTGTGATTTGCCCTACTTCATCAACTTCTTTGCTATTGAGCTATATAGTCTGTTTTATGCACCTGTTATCATACACGTGATGAGACCGTGGGAAGGTCGTCAGTGTCAGAAAGTTCCTCGGGACATTCTGTGGACAGAAGTGGTGAGGCTCGGAAAGGAAGGGGGAGACTCTAAATCTTCCTCGCACGACAGAGCTGAACACCACTGAAGTTTACACAGATGTCTTGTCAAAAGAAATATCGAGGGAGGGATAGCAAGGACGGGGGGGAGAGAGAGGGGCACGAGAGAGGAAGGGAGGTGGGTGGTGTAGGATGTGTAGAAAACGACCATCTTATACGGATCCTACGAATTACTCATTTTCTGTCAATCTTCGAAACTTAGGAAAGCAGAATAGCCAAAGCACATAGCCACATGAAAAGGCAGACATTCGTTTCAGTCCATATGATTAATCATCGATTTTTCATGTAGACTGACGGCGACGTTTTGTAACATTTCAATCAGAAACTTACGATTGTTTTCTCTTTTTTCTCTGTGAAAGAAATCCTGTTATTTCCTTTGAAGCGAATTCAGAGTCCTGGGTATTCGGCCTTCTTAGGGCCGAGTCGAAGCCGTGCCGTTAAATATATGATGAATTAGGCATGGGGTATTAATATCACGTCATTAATTTCACACCTTCAAAGTAAAGATGATGCGTATACTCTCACTCACACTCACTCTCTCTCTCTCTTCTTTCTCTCTCCTCTCTCTCTCGCCTCTCTCTCTCTCCTCAACTCTCTCTCTCTCTCTCTCTCTCTCTCTCTCTCTCAAGCCTCACTGTGTTAAATGGGATAATGGCCCAGTCCCTGTGGCACAGAAAATGTGAAAAACAAGAATGAGACTACAGAAAAAAAAGAAAATGTTTCGGCGTAAGTATCCTTGTCTTACAGTGTCACTCTCGACTCATATGGGTTTCATTGATAAAATGTTACACAGTTTCCGCAGAGAGAGAGAGGGGGGGGGGGGGACGGAGAGAGAGAGAGAGAGAGAGAGAGAGAGGAGAGAGAGAGAGAGACAAAAGACAGACAGAGAGAGAGACAGAGACAGCTACAGAGAGAGAGAGAGAGGGGGCGGAGAGAGACGCAATACCAGATTCAGAAATGATACGAAAAAGAGAGACATTCAGAAAGAGACAGAGAAAGAATTTGGGGTTTGTTCTGACAACATTGTAAGTCTAGTAGTCACATTGGTTATGTCCAAGGTGACCGTCCAAACGGGGACGGAAACTAAAGATACAAAGCAGCTTCTTAATTCTCTCTTTGGTAGTTTTTCGCATTCTTGCCTCTGGAATGGCCTTTGGGATGGAAGATCTGATGTATTCAGAACATTTACCATAACGATGATGATGATGAGAATAATAATGATAATAGTAATAATAGTAATATAATAACAACAATAATGCTGACAATAATGATAATAAGAAACAGTAATAGCAACAACAACAACAGCACCAACAATAATAATGATTAAAACAGTATAATAGTAAGAAGGAATACAAGTTATAATGATGATGATGAATACGCATTATGGCCTTGAGACTTACTAACTGATTCAGAACACCACGTTCAAATTTCACAATTTTTGGGAAAACTGCATTATGTACTGCGACCCTTGTGATTTACTATTCATTCACATTACCACAAAGAAATCAAACATTTGGGATGGAACTATAGTATACACTCTGCCTCTGAGACATACCAGCTGACTCACAAAACAGCTTGTCAATTTGACATTTTGCTCTGTTGATTTTTTTTTTCTCTGGATGACCAATTTTAGACTGAGTGTTTTCAACCGCATTTGCACCACATAAGAATGGCCGATCCCTCGGATGCTATTTTCAACACTGTTGACGGGGATTTCTTGCACGCCAGACTTTATTCTCAAGAGAAGAAGATTAACGCTGGTACGATGTGGAAATTTCCCTGATGTCTTTTGAGATTGTTCTTGACATTCTCTCTCTCCTTTGGTCGCTCTCTCCTCTCTCTCTCCCTCTCTACGAGTCCTCTCCTCTCGAAGCTTCGGCTCCATGGGGCTCTCCATCCTCTCTCTCCTCTCCTCCTCTCTCTCTTCTGCTGTAGTGATCTGTGATGTGTCACAAACGTCGGTGAAGAGCGAGAACAGGCTCCAGACTCGGCCCCGACAGTCTGATCCTGTCCTGCAACTCAGTGTCCGCGCTCTCTCTCGCCCTGACACTCGGGTCTCCTGCTGTGGCCTCCTCCGCTCTGTCTCCGGCATCTCCATCCCGTCTCCTGCCTCTGGTTTGTGATGTGCGTGTGTGCCGCGCATATAATGCATGGGTGCATTTGAGTGCGTGTGTGTGATGTGAGTGTGCTGGTGTTGTCAGTGTATTAGGTGTCATGCCTGTGCTTGCTAGTGCGTGGTAATGGCGCGCATTATGTGCAGAAATAAGGAAGAGACAGCTTGTGTGTGACTGTTGCAAGTGCAACGGCCACAAAAGCGGCAAAAAGTGTTTGCAAACGCGCGCATGCTTTGTATGTATGTGTGAATGGGAGAATGTGTGAATGCGCGCGCGTGGCGATAAATTGTGTGTGCGATGTGGTCGTCGGGTAGAACCCTGAATCCTTATATAATGCAATGGAGTGCAACTGGCTGCGGCGCTATTATCTGGATAGAGGAACAGTGAGTCAATAGTAAGGACGGCGGGGAAAAGAGAGACATACGTATAAAACTCCAACTAGAGTAAGTCTGTAAATAAACAAACCGTAAATTAATGACAAGCATCAGGAAGACAAAAAATGCAACCACAAGCACAAAGAAGCAAAATAACAGTCACTTTATTAGTGAACTTCGATGGCTAAAACACAAATTCAAGAGAACAAACCTAACTAAAACGGTCCGGTAAAAGGAGCTTAGGACAATAGAAAACCATCAGAAGAACGCTACTGTAACACAAAACAGTTATCTTATCCCCTGTGAACGACCCCACCCCATCCCATCACCTAATCCCTCCTAACGCCCCTCCCAAAGCAGTGATGCTGTCTCGAAGCGCACAAAATGTTTACAAAGGGAAAATCAAAACTGAAAGAAAGGAAAAGAAAAGAAATTACCAAAGATTATATGTAGTTTCAAAATGATCCAATAAGCAAAGTTTCGACATTCCCCTGCCATTCCGTCCACTACCTTTCTTTCTCCTAATGCCCTGCTACTCCCTTCCATTCACCATTTCACCATATTCGCTCCTCCTCTCCCACGGCGGTACACATCAGCGCTATACCGTCCTTTCCTCCATCACTCCCCCAAAACATACTCAACTCTCGGTAAAACGGGCGACGGGCTCTCGTCCCACGTCTCAAAAACACACACACGCGCAAAGGGCGCAGAGTCACCATGCGGCACACGACACGGCAGGCACCACTTGCACGACTCGTCTGCGCCTATCCACGGCACGCACGATTCACGCTGACCGGACGCACCAACGCCACGCATGAGTGTAACACACACACTCCAGTAAACGCGCCTGCGGCGGCGCGCTGTCGCTGCGCACACACACATACACCAGTCTTAACAGACAGCTCTCAGTATTGTCGGCCATCGTCCTGCGTCACACCTGCTGTAAGATCCAAGGCAGTGTCCACGAGTTCGACATTCCCTGACCACGTGAGACTGAACATCATGCGCGGCTGGCCGGACATCCGGGCTCACAAACAATAATTCTGTGCCTGCATAGCGGGCTAGTCGGGCTAGAACAGAACGGTTTCACTTGTCGGGGCTCAATTTTGTGCAGTCTTTTGTTGGGTTTGGTTTGTATTGTTGGGTATTTGCTATTGTGTTGTTGATTTTATTTAGAGGGGTTGGCAGCAGGCTGTGCAACGGTTGCTGATTATGGTGTTATTGACTCAGGATGTTATAGTATTTATAGTTTTGTTGTTGGTTTTTTGTTGCCACGAGTTCCCAACCGTAGTGTTCTCGCTTGGGTGGTCCTATTTTTCGTTTTGCAATTCCTGTTCATTGTTTCAGTCTTCTGGTTTCTTTTAGCGCTGGAAAGTGTGCTGTCTGGCAAATGCGAAAGTATGGTGAAGTAATAAGTATGAATTCTAAACGTATCTAATTAACACTGATCGTTTTTGTCTTTAGTTTAATTGCTGCAAATTGTTTTGTTTATTGGCTTTGTTTTTTCAGATGCGATTTGTATAATGCGTATAAGGGCTGCTTGGATGCCTTTTAACACAATAGTCCCAAAAGTCCTAAGCGGCAGAAATTCAACAGGCCAGAGCCAAACGTCGACAGATGATCAAGCGTTGTCCTGATGTCTGACGGTCATTCAACCGTTTGAATGTTTCGTTTTATATAATGCCCGGTGTATGGTAAAAGGAGAGGATTACTGATAGAGCATAGGGGTGCGGACTGAAATGCATTTATAATGGCTTGTGTAGTAAACTTTGCAAAGCTTGACACTCGGAAGAATCTGATGTAATTCACTTCCAAATGATTTGAAGCAAGTTATGCAGATCTAATGAGGAACATAATGGTGGAAGGACCAAATTTGTACCGCACTTAAAATTAATGCGAGTGGTTAGATTATCATCATTATCGAAAGCTAAGTCATGTTAGACTCTGATTGTGCTTTAATTTACGTCATGTGACGTTTGGTGTCATCAGACCAATTTGTTCCAAATGCGCTGTCACCAGAAACTTGCAGTCAACTTTGACTGTTAAAATATAAAAAAAACTATGGTGTGGAGCTCTATTTTGATGTTGTGGGCATGCCTCCACACCTTGGTATGATAGTTAATACTTGAAGTGAAACCTGTGACGTGATTACTATTTAACGTAGCAGTTGATGTCAAAATTATACTGGATTGAATACTATTCAAGACAGTCATAGAAAAAAGAGTTCATCAATTTATAATACGGCCATGTCTGAAGTGGCAATCGGTCTTTTGCCCTTCGATGCGGCTGATGACCGTCATGACCAGCACCCAGAAAGTGTCTGCATAGTACAAGAAAACGGAAGCAATGACTGTGATTTGATATGAGAACCCTTTTTTCGCAGCATTGAAAGCCATTGCTCATCATCCTCGTCATCGTGGATGAAGTAACAAACATTCAGGCATAGTTTCAAGCTGACTTAATCGGTTAATTTCTTATCGGGCTAACTAGACGGACAGCAGACATGACGTCAGCTGTTCCTTCAGTGTGGGGTCAGGCCAAAAGATTTAGAATGGTAGGTTATTGGGGCTTCGGTTTTTCTGCGTGTATATCGCCCTTTGTTGATCATTCGCAGGGCATACAGATCGTCATCGATATCGACAATGCCCTCCCGAAGCTCAAGAACAGCTAAGCCACCTCTATGACGAGGAGAACCAACTCCGCGACTACCGGGTATGACTACTGTCCCGCAGAGTAAACAATCCATGACAAGTCGCTGTTAGTGTCACTGTTTAGGAGTGTTGTCCTAAACTGTCCTACCCATGGGAAATACAACGCTTTGTTGCGCTCATGGATCAGCTGAGTGTGTGGCTTCGAGATTGACTAGGCGCTGACGCCTAGTCATTCCTAGCGGAGTCTTTGAGTAATCATGGACCGCGGACCACATTCACCATTCCAAGAGGTATATAACTAAACGGCGTCAATCCGACTCATCATCCGCATGCATGTATGTCGTCATCGTTGGGCGAAGAAGATCGTCAGTGACGTTCATGTGTGAGCTTCAAGCCAAAGCTGGAGCACTGACAGATAACTCGGTTCCACCACAATCGGGCATCGTCGAAGCGGCGACAGCTGTCAACTGGATCAGGTCTCCGCTCTCTTTTGCGGCTTGGCCAGTCTTACTCGGCCAATTCGCTCTGTCATGGACGCTTTCTCTTGCGAAGTGCTGTTATTTATCACGTTTGGTGGAGCAGCAAGTCACCATAGCCTCACTGCATGTACATGTGGGGCCAAGTGTTTCGCCCAACCGCAATATTAAGCTTGGATGCCATCATGGCCGCGTCCAGTTATAGCTTTCAGGCGATCCTTGAAGTGCGTTTGTAGTGGTCCCCAGCCATTGTTTGCGTTGTTCGCAGCGGCCAGCCTTCAGATAACACGAAGACGCATTTTTGGAAGTCGCGTGTCCGTCCATAACTCGTACTAATATGCCGCAACCCAGTCTCAACTGTACTTTGCCATGACTCAGTAGCCTCGCAGATACGCGTAGGTATCTTTTGCTATCTGCGGAAGGCCCTTTGTTCTGTTGAAATCCCTGTCCTCGCTAGGAGATGCCTGTCATGATCTTATGCTTATGCAGGGCAGGCGGTTAGTGGTAACTGATCCAGAGTTTTCAGTTGTTTCCTATACTATGCAGTGTCGGGCCGGTCTCACAAGCCGTAGAGGGGGTGGCAGTGAGATGGCGAAGCGAACTGCTCATTATAGACAAAACCAAATGTCCCACTTGAATAAATGTGACTTAAGACGATGTGAATGGGCCAAAAAAGCCAACGTCTCTCAGTCGCCCAGCACTATGTTCGCAAATCCTCGCCGAGGAGCTCTATGCGTAATTCGCCAAATCATAAAAGTTCGACACTCCTTTATCCACAGAAAGCCAGCCATGGGTGTTAACGAACAGCAGCGCTTCGAAGATAGGTTAAGCTGCTCAAACATTGGTTCAGGGGGATACGGTCGTTTCCTTGATTCACGATGTTTGGTTCACTGGAGAGAGGATGACTGGTGCTTGAAAAAAGTAGGGGAGCTGCACTTCTGTCTTCCCCTCGCTCAAGCTGATCCATGTGTGCGAAGGGTGCCAAGTGCTCTTTCTCTCTGTCACACATCGGGGCAACTGGGCAGACAATCTTGGCAGGAGGTCTGGGGGTTTCGTTAGAGTGCCAAGGTGCAGAGTGCGACAGGCTGTGGCGAACAGAGGTCATCGGACACGCGGCGACTCAGGAACTAATTTTGTTCCTGGCCTTCCCCCAGTCGATAAAAGTCTAAGAAGCGGCCAGTACATCGTACATAGTATATCCCCACGGTTGTTACTGGCGAGAGAGGAAACGGCATAAGTGGGTCGAAACGTGTGAGGGCCTGGGCCCAGTGTGGTCTCACCGGCTGCTCAGGGTCAGTTGGCAGAGTGGGTCTGGCACCTAGCACCTCCGCGTACTGCGTCGGATAGAGGGGGCGAGGGGAACGCGCTCGCGGTCATATGTGGTTCGAATCTATGCGAGCAAGCGTTGTCACGTGTGAACGAGGGTTGATATTCCAGGAGACATACGCGCTAGTGCAGATAGCATCTCCCACGGTCATGTGGACACCGGGGGGTGGGGGGGGGGGGGGGCAGCCCGAACTCTCAGGGTCAGAACGAGCCAGTGTATCGTGACAATCATTACCGATCACATCTACTAGTTCATACAGCGCACAAATTCGTCGACGTCTCATGGAGAGCGCTGCGCGTGGCTCGATCTTGAGCAACGCGAAGCGAGTGAGGTGCAGCTAACGTGCCAATGTTTCTGTGACAGCTTATTGCGAGACTGCGCAGGAGGACCACGGGGTGCGCTGCTCGCGGACGTGATATCATCGGTAATTCACGGAATGAGGGGGAATGGCGTGCTCTCGTCGTCGCACAAAGAGGATGTTAGAAGGTCTACCGTGATTCTGTTCAGCCGCGGACTCACGGACTCTTCCGGCTAAACAACAGGCTGGGGCGGAACAGACTGAACTGGCAAACGTGTGCAACGATTGTCCTCGACTCCGAGCGTCCTGAGGTGCCACACGTGGCTCTAACGGAGACACACAACAGTAGTCGCAGGCGTCAAACATGCGTAGATATGATTGATGCGATTAAGGTATGGGCACTACGTGCAGCCGACTAATGAAATCTTTACCTGTCCTGCTCATGGCTCGACGAACAGTGAGATGCCAAAGAAATCTTGTGAAATGTCGTCAGGCGATGTCTGCTCTGTCGCCAAATATGGTCTATGCTTTGGACAAGGATGTTACTGATGGGAGTAAA
>JADBJO010000026.1:1090000-1100000 GCA_016801955.1 Conus betulinus | reverse complement strand
AAAAGACTTTTTATCAATCGTGCCTCACTGGAAAAAAATGAAATGAAGGATGAGCATGTGGTGTGTACTGAAGAAAATGAGCGTGACCTGGTTGCAGTGCAGCCACTTTTCTTCTTTCGGTCACTATACTATGCCCATTGAGTTCAGCTTTTCTTTCATGTATTTATTTACCCGCAGTCACCTCACTTTATTTGGTCAGTTGTTTAGTTATTTGTATTTATTCATTGACCGTTCTTCACTTTGGGTTTCTGATTGTTTTCGCTCTTTCATTATTGGAATCACGATCTGGTATGCACTTTAGTGGATTTGTTCTCAAATTTAAGATGATTAGATGAACTGTGTATTAGGTGTGCTTTCTGACGCCTGTGCGTTGTGCAACTGATGGCCACCCTGCGTGTTGATCTGTGCCGTTTATGTATTTGCAAAACCGGCCGTTGGAAAATGATTATTGCAGTACCCACCGCGTGCCAAGGGTTACACCATCATTATCAACACTGTTCCATGACGATAGTTGCCAGAAATGCAGTGGTAGACGCTTGGTCATACAGAGAGCAGCACTCTTTCATCCAGTCATATGCAGCAAGGTAGAGGTGTAGTAACCAGTCCATTACGACTTCTACGTTTAGCTATTGTAGTCCTCTCTCCCTCCCGCGCGCTCTGTCTCCTGTGTGTGTCTTCCTCTCTCTCTCGCGCTGTTGTGAGCGTATGTGTGTGTATGTGTGTGTATGTGTGTGTGCGTGTGTGTGTGTTGTGTGTGTGTGTGTGTGTGTGTGTGTGTGCGTGTGTGTGTTTGTGTGTGTGTGTTGTGTGTGTGTGTGTGTGTGTGTGTGTGTGTGTGTGTGTGTGTGTGGTGTGTGTGTGTACGTGTGTGTGTGTGTGTGGGGGGGGTTTGTGTGTGTGAGTGTTTTTGTGTATGTGTGTGTGTGTAAAATGTCTAAACGGAGGCTTGACGTTGATATGATCATAAATTACATATTCAAATATCTGAACAAATGGCACGCCTATGAACTATTTATCTGAACGTCTTTCCACCACGGTATATTTGTTCCAAATGTCACAGTGTCCAGAACGAAAGGTAGGAAAAATAGATGCCTTACCTTTACAGAAGTTGGCGTCTGAACTGTTGAAATACGTCCATTGTTCTGTCCCGTCTCTTCATCAAATGGATAATTGTGGTGACGTGTGCCTTGTGCTGGGTTCCTCTTAATGACCAGGCCTCCCTTGCTGTCTGTGGACAGCAGATAGGGAACATGCCATACAACAATACAGATGTGGCTGTGCATGCTGAGGGCGAGGGGGGAGGACATGTAGCAGCATGGGAAAACCACAACTCATAGGTCAGTTTTTTCCTGTTCCGGCCCAGCCTCTCTCTCTCTCTCTCTCTCTCTCTCTCTCTCTCTCTCTCTCTCTCTCTCTCTCGTCTCTCTCCTCTCTCTCTCTCTCTCTGTCCTCTCTGTCTCTCTCTCATCACATCAAAGCTATGTTGATTTTAGCCATCCTCTCTCTCTCTCTCTCTCTCCTCTCTCTCTCTCTCCTCTCTCTCGTCTCTCCTCTCTCTCTCTCTCCTCTCTCTCCCTCTCTCCTTCAAAGCTATGTCTCCTCTCTCATTCAATCTCTCTCTCTTTCTCTCTCCAATCTCTCCTCTCTCTCCCTTCATCTCGCTCTCTCTCTCTCCTCTCCTCTTCTCCTCTCTCTCTCTCTCTCTCTCTCTCTGTCTTTCTGAGAGATATCAACAGAGAAAGAGACAGACAGACAGCAGACAGACTGACCAAACAACAACAACAACAAAGCACATACTCACACAGAACAGCAAAAGACAGACAGACCAACAAACCTAGAGACAAATACTGAGGCAACGTGAGACGCTGGGCGACTACGAAACAGAGAGACAGATTCAGGGACAGGAAGATAAAGGCGAGGGACTCAGATGTGATGAAATCAGATATTTGAGAAAGTCATCACATGTGTCTGCCTGTTTCCACACTATACGAAATCTGAGGGATGTCGGCCATTGACCGCTTACTCGTGTAACTCCTTTTTAAATTGCCTCTCTTCCCTGGGACCATTCTGGTTTTTTATGTCTATGCAAGATGTTGCGCGTACGTTCATACACGAAACCTCGGTTTGTAGTCTCATTCCAAGGACTGCATAGGAAAATGGAGTCAGAACCAATATTAACTCCGAGGAGAAAAGCTCCTTATACAGAAAATATCTGGCGGAGATTCGAACCCACCACTGCAGGATCACCAAGATTACGGGTCCGGCGCATTACCACCGAGCTATTCCGGCCCCTGTTTATGGTCTGAAAGGGAAAGGCCAGAACCATGCACACAAATTTCATCCACTAAGAAATGTGTCTTTGAGCAATGTTCAATTTTCCGACAATATTGGCGGTGTTTGTATCTTTCGGGTCTGATGGATGCCAGTATATCTTATGATAGGTGGCAAAGAGTACCACCCTCTCATGTAATGTAAACACGAAATGGAACTCCATAGCATCAACTTGATCATACCCCCGGTGATCACCGTTGAAAACAGAAATATGAATTCCAGTGCCATTTCATGCTCCGCATTCGTGAAGACCCGAGTTTCGATCCTATCTCCAAATTCATAAGAGGGAAACTTTGCGTTTTTGTGTAACCATTTTACTTGAAGCCGCTAGTTTTTGTGCTTTAGAATGGAATAAGGTCTGATGATAATTTGACAAGATTTCCTTTCTGACCTGTCGCTCTTCAAGCCAACATTTAACTTACTCGTACTGGAGATTAAGTGGTTTATACACGGAAGGACGCTTACAGAGAAATAAGATTGTTTCTTTTTGTTTTTGATCTTTGTGTTGTTTATTAATGTGATTTGTTTGTTCTTTTTTTTTGCGATTGAGCCAAATAGCCCCGTCTCATGCACCTGTTGCTATACCCATGATGACTGCAGGGAAAGTTCTAAACGAGGGGAAGCTCTAATTCGTATTAGCTCAGCGACTGAGAAGTTATCATGATCATTTGGGGACTTTGTAGGTGGGGACCTATGTATGCTTGATCAGAACAGGCACATCACACTGAACACCACCACAGTCACTTAGCAGCAGACAAAGTTTCTTCGATGGGTTTCCTGACGACAACCTGACATTGACTGCTCCCTGTAGACTGCCGTTGCGGAGACTTCCGCAGGATGGATCTGGGTTTGGGAGAGCCAGTGGGAATGCATCAAATGCAACGCAACTAAAAACAAATGATAATTAAAAAGATAATTACCCAGCATAAAGAGATTTCATCCTTTCAAAAGAACGATCGCAGGGGAGGAGGAGGTGGGAACAGGTTAGTAGGGAGAAGTGGGAGAGGACGGAAGGTAGGAAATGTGGGTAGGTATAAACGAACATTTTATGCAGACCCTATGAATTACTCATTTCAGTCAGTCTTCGAATCTGGAGGGAAGCATGGTAGCCAACGCACACAGCCACATGAAAAGGCGGACATTCTTTTCTTTCCATGTAATTATTTTTTGATTTTTCATGTAGACTGAAGGTGACATTTTGTAACATTTCATTCAAACTTATGATTGGTTTTCTGTTCTTCTGTTTAAGAAATCCTGCCATTTACTTTGAAGCGTGTTTGGAGTCCCGAGTATTCAACCTTCTTTGTGCCGAGTCCAAGCCGTGCCATTAAAACGTGATGAATTAATCCTGTGTTATGAGAGAAAAGAGAGAGTGATGGAAAGTAATCCTGTGTTATGAGAGAGAGAGAGAGAGAGAGAGAGAGAGAGAGAGAGAGAGAGAGAGAAAGTGAGATAGATCTCTTCTCTCTGTATCTCTCTGTCTTCTCCCTCTTCTTATTCTTCTTCTCTCTCTGCTCTCTCTCTCTTTGACTCTCTCTCTCTCCTGAGAGGAGGAGAATAATATTTGCACAGCTCTCTCTCTCTCTCTTCTTCTTCTCTCTCTTCTCTCTCTTCTCTCTCTTCTTCTCTTCTTCTCTCTTCTCTCTCTTCTCTCCTCTCTCCTCTCCTCCTCTCCTCTCTCTTCTCCCGCCTCCTCTTCTCTTCTCCTCCTCCTCTTTCTCTTCTTCTTCTTTCCTCTCTTTCTCCTCTCCTCCTCTGTCTCTTCTTGGGGACTTCTCTTCTTCTTCTTCTCTTCTTCTTCTCTTCTTCTTCTTCTTCTTCTTCTTCTTCTTCTCTCTTCTGTCTGTGGCCCTACTGTGTTAAATGGGACGTAGGTGCTGTCACTCAGACAGATAGACAAATTAATTAATAGATAAATGTTGCACAGCTCTGCAGAGAGAGGGAGAGAGAGAGAGAGAGGGAGAGAGAGAGAGGGGGGGGGCTGGGACAGAAGACAATGTGAAAGACAGAGAAACAGACGGGTAGGCAAAAGGATCAGACAGAGAGCATTGAGAGAAAGAGAGCCCAGAAAAGAGAGAAGCAGATTAGAGAAAACGACATAGAATATGTTGGAGGATGGGAGAGAGAGAGAGAGAGAGAGAGAGAGAGAGAGAGAGAGAGAGAGAGAGAGAGAGAGAGAGAGAGAGAGAGAGAGTCGGTCTCGACACTTTCATCCATTTTACTATCCATCTTGATTTAAAGTTGCTGACTATGCTAAGGTGATTGATAAATCAATGACAGTTTGAGAGTGAAGGAGAGAGAAAGAGAGAGAGAGAAGAAAAGAGACAGACTGACAGACAGATAGAGAGACAGACATATACAGAGAGACGGAGACAGGGAGACAGAAAAAAGAGACAGAAACAGATAGTGAAGACGAGATAAGACAGAATTCCTACTTCTGATTATGTTAGATAAGCATGCATTAGCTTTTCCACGGAGCTCTCGCCCTTCCCAGGGACTACACTACTGGAAAATAACATCAACAACAAAACCCGCCATTATACAGATCCCTACGGGAAACAAATACAAACACAATCATATCAGAGCCAGAGAAAAGAGCACACACAGTATATACATAAATGTCACATGGAAAGACTCTATTCAAAGGTATGATATGAAAAGATGGCAGGGAGAGGAAGGGTAAAACAGAGAGACAGACAGACAGACAGACATACAGAGAGATGACAATGGGCATCTTTATTTCCATTGGTACAGATAGCAAGGACACTTTTTCCACATCTGGCCCCTGTCCCAACAAGTCGAAATCTAGAACATGTAATACGGAAACATGTATTCATAGAGTCATGAGACTGACGATGGATTCTAGTACTTTGTGTTAATGCAAAAAATTCTTTAAAACATGAGTAAAAAAGACAATGAGTGGTTTCCTTAATAAAACATAAATTTATGTCAATGATATGCAAATACTATGAGAAGGAACACACACACACACACACACACACACACACACACACACACACACACACACACACACACACACAGATGAGCGCCAGTTTTCCCAGTCCGTCCGGTCCAGCTGAGAAGATCACAGGTTCTATCCATTCCCTGACACGTGAGGCAATCATGGCGGCGGCCTGACATCCGGGCCACAATAAGTCTATGACAGAGTGGCAGTCGGGCAGAAAAGAACATTCACTGTCGGGCTCAGTTTGGGGAATGCTTTGTCTGTTGCTGATTATTTGTTATTATTGTTTGTTTACTGTGGGAGAAGGAGGATGGTGGGGGTGTTATTTTCTGTGTTTTTTGTTTGTAAATTGTTTTGTTATTCATTCGTGTTTTTTTTTCTTACTCTTTTATTTTGCTTTGTGTTCATTTCTTTTCCAATTTCCGTCCATCTGTGCTTCCTGCTTCTTTCCTGCTGAAAATGTGCGCGTGCACTGAGGAAAGATGGTGAACCGAGAGTGGAATTCTGAATATACCAGTTGTGTGTTGTTGTTTGTTTTTTTTTTCGATTGATTTGTTCTTTTCATTGCTTCTAAAACCTTACCTTTTTTCAAAGTGTTTCAGCAATTTTTACCGGTCTTTTTTTGTCATTGCATTTTAAAGCATTGATTGTAGGTGGAACGTGATCCACTGGGTCGTGAAATATTGAACAAGCGGGTTCTCTAACGAATTGTGGTTTTAGGCCAGCTTTTTGTTTCAAACGAAAGAACAGAATTCAGTGCTGTGTATTTTGTACTTAAGTGCTAATGTGTTTTTTTCCGGAAAAAGGTTATCCTAATTCTGTGACTTTGAACAGAATTTGTACGGTCATTATACCCAACTAAAAAGGTGATAACTGGTGCATACCTTGGTCAGTCGTTGAGCTTGAAACTAACTTTTAAAAATCATGTCCAAATATTCGGTGACATCCATCACAACCTTGCATCGTGCACACAAATTCGCATGCAGAATCTGTAGACGCGATTGCATACGGAAGCACAGGCGTGTTGCGTGTGATGATTGTAATTCGTAAAATCATACAAGTTGCATGCTTATGATATCAAAAATGCATATGGTCTTCAGAATGTTCCGTGCTGTGTTCACTGTTCTGTTCCGAAGTGTGATTGAAGCTTTTTTGCATCCTCATTTTCTGCTAAAAATATCAATAGGTTCGCTCGTCCCTTCAATGTAAACGATTTGTGACCAAAAACAGACAATTACGCTGAGTTTAGATCTGCGAAAAAAAAAACTTCTCTGTCAGACATCAAAGACCCGAAAAAAAAAAGCACATGGTAAAGTTTGAAACAAAAAAATACGTTTCAAATTTCAGTGATAAACTTTGACACTTTGTAAACAAAACCGGAGAGTTTGCACGACATATATAAGAGACAAGTATCCCATTAATAAAAGGGAACTGTTGATTAATAATGAACATGAAATCGACAGGAGAGACAGAATTAGGGATAGAAACGCATTGTGGATATATTAAGCATGAAATAATTATGAGCCCATATTGAAACTAAAAGATGAACAAGTCGTTAATTTGCATAAAGGGAAAAGTCAAATCGGAGCATGTTCTTAGGGTAATATACAGACTACCTAAATTCCTTCGGAAAGTTCATGAAGACATCTTGTAGCATATGTATTACCTTGATTACGAGCGCGCGCACACACACACACACACACACGCGCGCGCGCGCGCGCGCGCGCGCGCGCGTGCCCCTCTCTCTCTGTATCGATAGATTGATAGACGGATAGATAGGTAGAGATAACTTTACTGGTATCCTGTATTAGCTGGTATCAATCAGAAAACAAAAAAAAGAACTTCGAAGGCAACTAATACTATAAGCAAACTTTTTCCAGAACGTATTTCTATACCTTAATTTGGAACAATCAAACCAGAGCCCACAAAAAGTCCTTGATTTCTGTAGCTAAACTGATCATCCTTATCTGAGAAACTTCTCTTATTCTAGGCTCACATTATGAATATATTTTACCAGCGATTTACAAGATATTCTGTTGAAAAAAGGGAGGGGACCTTTAAAAATGTCTTGCTGCTGGGTCATTGAAAATGGCTGAATTTTAAAAGATAAGTGCTGATTGTGACGCGTTTCTCCTTGTTCCATAAAATGGACATGATGCATACACAGATATCAATATCAAGTGGAACAGTATCTGCACAAGTTGAAATATCATTTGTAGCGTAAAGTAAAAAGTACATCCATCCGTAAGAGCTGATTTTAATCGTGGATAAGCACAACAGCCAAACGTTTCCAATACAAAACCGGAAAATGGTACCATGCAAACCAGAACCACTGGAAATGGAATTGATAGCACAAAGCGAAACACGGGGACATAAAACAGTAATCTAAAACACGTTTGTGTTGGACTCAAATCGAAATTGGCGTTTTTCTTACACGAAAGGCAATACATAGGTGCATACACACACACGCGCGCGCGCGCGCGCGCGCGCGCGCACACACACACACACACACACACACACACACACACACACACACACACAACACATGCATACACACAGAGAGATAGAGACAGAGAGAGAGACAGAGAGAGAGAGAGAGAGAGAGAGAGAGAGAGAGAGAGAGAGAGAGAGTCCACTGACGGACAAGGAAGAGGGCAGCAACACTCAAAGATGAAGGTCGTAATTATTAAACGGAGAATTCTGTTTTGCAATTTTGACCCTTTTCCTGACTTCAATGGAAAAAGATAACAGCAAAAAAAACTGAAAATATGAAGGAGAGATTAGGGCTGCTGTCAGTGGGATCAAGGAATTACTGTTTGATATTAAAGTAAACAAAGCTAGTAGCACAGATGGAAACTCAGGAGAGAATTATGAATTCGTTTAAACGAGCTTCCGCAAGTTTACATGATCCTATTTTAGGACTCAGTCGATCATGCTATGGTACTAAAGGATGTAAAGAAACAAATATCGTTTCATTAAATGGAAAGACAGGTGTTAAACAAATGTTCGTCTGAATAATTATAGGCATGGGTTCAATCTAATTAGCGCTGTTTTGCGTGGATTTCCAGATAAGATGACGTTGTAAATTCCATAAATACTTTGTAATGCTAATTTCAACAGACTTATGCCAAATAGTCGCAAAGTGAGGCGAGTGTATGCGGAATTGGAAACAAATCTTTCAAAAAGCTAGATACTATATCCGCCAAACACGAACAAACCCAATCACAAGACAAAACACGACCCGTTTCGACCTTTTTAGGTGTTCTTCAGGCAAGATTAAACAACATTCAGGACAATGAAAGTGAAGAAACGAGCAATCACCTATCCCATTAAATTCGGCGCAAGACTGTCTTGTAATTCGTTTGTTCATGTTTTGCGAATACTGTACTTTTTTTTTAAAGATATATTGAACCAAATAGCGCTAAACTGATGTCATATTGTTTGTTTTCTATAAGGCTGTTGACAAAATTCAACAGGAAGATTGTTCGTCACACCACTGTTGATTTATAGATCAGACGTATAACTAGCTTGGAGCCTTTTTACCAACAGTCTGAAAGTCCCAGTTGAAAGGAAACAGTCAGTGCCAAAATTAGAGATGTCAAGGTTTTGTCATCCTACAGCACACTGCTATTCGTTTTTTGTAATTCTGGTCGGTGATATCACGCAAGGATAATGGGGAAGAAAATTCCTGAAATATTTCTGATGCTCATGTGTTTTATTGCAACGTTAACAGCCAAAACCATACTGAAATTTTCCAGAATGATTTGAACAAGTTACAGAGAACATGTGCAACATGAAGCTTTTTTCTGAAAAGAAAATTGTAAAGTGTCGAAAATATCTCATGCCAAAAGAAAAATTGGAAACTGGTTATTTTATTTGCAGTACCATATTGGTATCGCCGATGAAATACGCTGCTAGAAACCTGTCCATTGATGCTTGCAAACAAACATACCTGGAACTGATTTTGATGATGTGACAGCCTGATATGACGCCCCATAATCAGCTAGGCTATAAACAATATGAACTAAATTGAAAATTGCCCGGGTGTTCCATGGAATCAAATGAACTGATAATATCTAAAACACAATATTCAAAAACTAGTACATAGAAGTCTAGTGACGCTGGGCATATCAGGCAGAAATGGAATGAAACCTATGTAAGACCTATCATGGAATATAGCTGTAGTGTGGAAGATCTTTGTACACAACAGTCTATTCCAAATTGAGTCTATCAGCAGTTAGAATGGACATCGCTAGAAGAGAAAACAGCTAGAGTAGGATTTCTTTCCTATGACGAAATCTTTCTGAGTATCTAAGTGCACAATCACACAGAGCTACCAAAAGAAGTATGTGGTCTTGACACAAAACACGATGTAAATGAAAGCTTATTAATACACAGTACGAAATAGACCTCAATTTTCGAGTCTGCTCAGACATCACGATCAATAACAGAATTTGAAACGCATTAAAGCTGTAGCTTTACTCTACCGTATATGTCGGTAGCAGAAAGGCGATGTACAAAACCAGAAGTAGAGAAGTCTTTAATGTACCCCCCTTCTTTTTACACATGCCATTTTCTCCATCATGTATGGTCACTTCAATTAGTCAGAGTTATTCATTGCCTAGCTGACCACAGAGTTGTCGTCCTTTCCCCTTATTGTGGGTCAGACCAATGAAGAGGAGAGGATAGGTAGATCGCTTTGTT
>JADBJO010000026.1:1072500-1085000 GCA_016801955.1 Conus betulinus | reverse complement strand
TTACCCCAGCAGACGGAAATGTCACCCTGTCAAAAGAAAAATCGATGGGAAGCAGGGAGGATTGGGGTAGTGAGAGAGGAGAGGAGTAGGGGGAAGGTGGTGTGGGTGGTTAGAACCGAACATCTTGTACGGACCCTATGAATTACTCATTTCTGTCAGTCTTTGAATCTAAAGGGAAGCAGAGTAGCCAAAGCATATAGCGTTATGAACAGGCAGACATTCTTTTCTTTCCATATGATTAATTATCGATTTTTATGTAGACTGACGGCGACATATTGTAACATTTCGTTCGGAAACCTATGATTGGTTTTCTCTTTTTTCTACCCAGAAATCCTGCCATTTATTCTGAACCGTATTGAAATCCCGGGGGATTCTGTCTTCTTTGTGCTGAGTCAAAGCCGTGTCATCAAAACATGATGAATTGATCATGACATTAATCTCACACCTTCATTGTGAAAGTGTTCCGGATACTTTTTTTTTAATGTCTGGCTCCATTGTATTAAACGGGATATACACGCAGTTACTAACACGACAGACAGAAAGACAGAAGGGGCGGAAATACACAGGAAAAAGCTGTTTTTTCTCAGTATAAGTGTCTTATCCTTTGGTTTACTCAGTCAGCCCGTACCTAAATTAATTTCATTGACTAACCATACACGGCTCCGCAGAGTTAGAGCGGGAGAGAAATGGGGAAGTTGCCGAGGGGGGGGGGGGGAAGGGGTGGGCGGCAGGAAAATAGAGAGAAAGAAGGTTAGACACGCAGACAGACGGCTTGACAACCAGAAAAAAGCGACTGACGCGGAGCCAGAAAAGAAAGAGAGCACGACAAAGAGAGATGAAGACTATGGAGAGCAGTAGACAGAGAAGATGTGAGAGAGAGAGAGAGAGAGAGAGAGAGAGAGAGGGGGGGAGAAGAAAGGAGAGAGAGGAAGACATAGACAGACAGACAGGCCGGCCGAGAGTTAGACAGACAAAGAGAGAGAGAGAGAGAGAGAGAGAGAGAGAGAGAGAGAGAGCAATCCAGACAATTCATCCATTTTGCCTTACCGTCTATCCATCTTGATTTAAAGTTTGTGACCATGCTAAGTTGATCGATAAATCATGGGGAGAGAGAGAGAGAGAGAGAGAGAGAGAGAGAGAGAGAGAGAGAGAGAGAGAGAGAGAGAGAGAGGGGCGGAGGATTCTTGAATCACAAGGGTAACAGGTACGTTGAATGAAACAGTATTACATGTGTTCCTGATAGAAGGATGGATAAATGAATAAATGAATGAACAAGTGAATGGGTAGATAGTTGGAGGGAATGTTGAATAGATATTTATTTTTTTGTGTGTGTGCAGACTCGTAAATCTGTACAATAAGAATCTTGATCCGCTTGTCTGTGTGTTTCCCTTTCTGTCTGTCTGGTGTGTTGGCGGGGTTATTGGGGTCGTTCTTCATTTTTCTGCAATATGCAGAAACGAGAGGAACACTTTGCCTGTTCGAATCACGTGCGACATGCATCATGGTCTTATCAGGGTACCAGTTCCAAAAGGGTGAGAGTATCAATAAGTGTGGGCCAAACAGTGCTTTCTGCCTTTATATTCCACACTAAGACGTTTTGTCTTCTTTCTGACATTATCTTTTTTTTTTTTTGGAATGAAGACAGAAGGTGGTGCCTCTCTGTTCCCGTCCCCCGTCCCCACCTGCACAATTGGCGGGGAGAGGGAGGGGGGGGGGGGGGGGGGGGCTGAAAATCCTGTCTTCAATGTGATTTTATGGTGCTTCTCTTTGAATGCAAAGAGCGCGTGTGAGCTTTTAGATTCTGTCGCTGTTTCGGTTTGAAGTGGTGGTGCTGGTGTGTGTTGTGTGTGTGTGTGTGTCTGTGCGTGCGTGCGTGCGTACGTGTGTGTGTGCGTGTGTGTGTTGTGTGTGTGTGTGCGTGTGTGCGTGTATGTGTGTGTGTGTGTGTGTGTGTGTGTGTGTGTGTGTGTGTGTGTGTGTGTGTGTGTGTGTGTGTGTGTGTGTGTACGCAAACGTTTGTTTGTGCGTTACGAAGTTCATATGTGGGTCTGCATATATTGTGTATATTTCTCACAGAGTGTGTGATTCGGGGTTAATGTGAGCGTGCGAACACGACTGCGTGCGCGCGCGCGCGTCTGTGTGTGTGTGTGTGTGTGTGTGTGTGTGTGTGTGTGTGTGTGTGTGTGTGTGTGTGTGTGTGTGTGT
The DNA here is from genome assembly GCA_016801955.1 of Conus betulinus. Taxonomy (NCBI): domain Eukaryota; kingdom Metazoa; phylum Mollusca; class Gastropoda; order Neogastropoda; family Conidae; genus Conus; species Conus betulinus. The sequence continues at coordinate 1,082,795 of JADBJO010000026.1, read as the reverse complement.
GTGTGTGCGAGAGAGAGAGACAGAGACAGAGACAGATAGAGAGAGAGAGATGTGGCGGTTGGTACAGCAGACGAGAGGGGAACAGAAAGGAACACAGATTGTTTTTTTAATAGACAAATACAGGTACAGACAGACACACTGGCAGATTGAGAGAGAGAGAGAGACAGACAGACAGACAGACAGACAGACAGACAGAGATGTCACTATTCCAAACATGTCTTTATTCGTGTGTATAATTCCAACTTAAGAAAACAGGGTGACACCAAAAGCGGCGTAAAACATAGTATTAATATTACGTCATTTTTTTTTCTCCATTTTCATCGAACCGTCAGAGAAAGAAAGGTCAGAAACCACATTCATGCAAGCAATCCGAACTGGCTTATCACGCCAATGCAAATGCACCCCGCGCCAGATCGTTTTAACACAATCCAAGATGGGGTGGGAATATGTGTGTTTGTTTCACCGTCTGTCTGTCTGTCAGTCTCTATCTGCCCGTCTATGTCTGTGTCTGTGTGTGACTGTGACTGTGTGTGCGTCTCTCTCTCTCTCTCTCTCTCTCTCTCTCTCTCTCTCTCTCTCTCTCTCTCTCTCTCTCTCTCTCTCTCTCTCTCTGTGGAGAGAGAATATGCGTGTGTTTGTCTACATGCTTGTCTTTCTGTGTCTGCATGTAACTATGTGACTGTGAGACTCTCTCTCTCTCTCTCTCTCTCTCTCTCTCTCTCTCTCTCTCTCTCTCTCTCTCTCTCTCTCTGTGTGTGTGTGTGTGTGTGTGAGAACTTGTAAAGTATTGTTTGAAAGCGAAGTCAGGGGGTGCATTTCTTGACTGTACTTATTTTGCTTTTGTGTTATTGTATTCTTTCTAGCCTAATCGTTTCGTGTTATTGTATTTCTTTTTCCTGCTGGCAGTGTACCAATCTCTGCCGGCTGAATCTGAAAAACGGGACCGAAGAACTGCATGCATTATACTAGCTCCTGTGTTCTGTAAACAGGCGAACTGCATGTGAAACACCTGATTTGATAACGAATATTTTTGTTTATGACTGATGTTGTGGGTATGACTGTGTGTGTGTGTGTGTGTGTGTGTGTGTGTGTGTGTGTGTGTGTGTGTGTGTGTGTGTGTGTGTGTGTGTGTGTGTGTGTGTGTGCGCGCGTGTGCTGCGTGCGTGCGTGCGCGCGCGCGTGCTCGTGCGTGCGTGCGTGCGTTCGTGTGTGTGTGTGTGTGTGTGTGTGTGTGTGTGTGTGGTGTGTGTGTTAAGAAAGAAATATAACCAGACCAGTGTGGAAGAATATGAAAATGATATTTTCCCAAGAAAAAAATAATGAAAGAAGCTTTTCCAAGTAAGAAACAGGACAGGACAACAACCATTGACACACCCGCTCTCTATCAGGTCTGTGACTGATTTACGGAGGGAAACGCACCCGACGTCAGAAACTAGACCTCCTTTGTTTGATACATATCCTGTTTTTTATTTCTCCGGATGAACCGATTCTGCTGGTACAGCACTGATCTCTCTCTCTCTCTACAGCTCATCCCCTCTCTCTCTCTCTCTCTCTCTCTCTCTCTCTCTCTCTCTCTCTCTCTCTCTCTCTCTCTCTCTCTCTCTCCCCATCAAAAAATGAACGAACAACAAGCGTTTAAGTTTTGCTTTCTTAACGTGTACAAGTTCAATGTAATGATCGAGAATGATTGTTAGGTTGCACCCCCTTTACGGGGGCTTTAGCCAGTTTGCGAAAACTCTCTCTCTCTCTCTCTCTCTCTCTCTCTCTCTCTATATATATATATATATATATATATATATATATATATATATATATATATATATGACTTTTAGTTAGATAATGTTCAATTGTACAAGCAAAGGAGCAAACATTAACATAACTTTACTAGTCCCGTTCTGAAGATTAAATCAATAAAAAAAAATGTCTATAGCAATAATTATAGTGCCAGTCTTTTTGCCCGAATACTTACTCTAGCAAACATCTATTCTTTCTTTTACACCATGTTACATATTTATTAGTGTGTTGCCCACTAGGCAGAAAGATACACAGGAATATGCCAGTAAACAAAAGAGCTGGAAACAGGGGAGAGAGGGCAGGGCGACCTTGACGCGAACAAAAAGCAAGACAGAGAAAAACAGGGAAGATATGTTTGACTTTGTCAATATTCCTGTCTGAAAGTGGGAGAAGGGAGGGATATGAAGAAATGCCGCGCGCAGCAATAGAAAAAGAACAGAAAAAAGCCTCGGAAGCCTCTAGACATCTTTTTGCATATCACTGCAACGAATTCTGCGGATCAGCAGTGTTCCCCTGATTCCAAAACAACATCCAAACTGTCTCATAAACACGTTGTCTGAATACAGGAGCAGATTCCTGATATCTGGACATCAACACCTTGAGCAAAATAGGCGCCGCTGCTCATAAAATATGCTACAGATGAATTCTAATCTTGGGTCATTGGGTACAGGGCAGCAATGTAAACACTTTCCTGTGACCCTTTATTCTCTGTTGTTGTTTTTGTTGATCTTCTTCTTCTCCTCCTTTTTCTTCTTCTTCCTCTTCTTCTTCTTCTTCTTCTTCTGCTGCTGCTAGTGCTGTTGCTGCTGCTGTTGCTGTTGCTGCTGCTGCTTTTTGTCCTTGCTATTTTGTTTATTATGTTTAGCATGCTTGCAGAATGGACATATGATGTTGTTGCTTGCTTTGGAGTTTTTTTTTATATATATATAAAGATAAGTGTACTGCTATGTCTGTAATTCTTGAATTGTTAAATGACGAATTTTATGCCTGTTGGTGTCAAGCGGAAAGGTATTCATATTTTTACATATAGAGTTTTACAGTTCTCACATGTTGTCATTTCTGTCGCCTACCCTTTCTAAGTTTTGGGGCGTCAGTCGAGAGATAGCTTGTAACATTTTTTTTTTTATTATGGTCTCATCTAACAAAAGCCTCTTTAAACACTAATGCTGTTCCCTGTGGTTTTCCCTAGGGGAAGACACAAGGGAAGATAAAGACATCTCTTTGAAAGTAAATCATACAATCGCTGTCTGAAAATGATGTTTGGTCATTTTTTCTTTCTCACTCTCTTTTAAATCTACCTTTTTGTTATTCTTTCTTTCTGTACCGTCGCCCATTGCTTTTACAACACCTGCGGCGAATTTTTCTTCTCTGTTTTAGACTGCTCTTTTACTGTTTTCTCTTCTGTCAGCAAGCCATTCTTTAGAGACCTGGCGACTACATAGTAAGACCCTTACACTGTTCACCAGCTATGTAGTCTTCAGTGTCTGTTTGCCAACGTGGTGTCGTGGTTGTTGTCGTTATGATTGTTGTTGTTGTTTTAGGTATCATTACTCACTTCTTTTTGTATTAACTTTGTCACCTTTTTTAAAGTGTCCATATATCAGAACGGCTGAATTGTCCAGCTTCAGCTATGTCATGTGTGCTTTGAAGATGTCACTAATAATACTTGTTTTGTTAAGAATTTTCACAATGTCCTTCTATTAAAGTTTTTTTTTAAACTGACTTCAATGATATGCACAGAGAAAAGACTATCTTCTACGTGCAATGGGAAAAAAAATCTTGAACACTTACAGTAAAACATGTCATTGTGAAGCTTATTGTCGCAAAAAGTTACCGTTCTTAGTATAGAACGAAAGAATGCAAAAGGTTACATATATCACTCGGTTAGATTCCTAAAAGATCAACCATTCTGTTATCATCCCATTGTATTCATGTTTCTATGCATACAAAAATTACATTCCGACATTTTACATTCAATTGTATTCTCTTGAAACACATGCCAAAGCAAAATTCGCCAAATGTCTTGAAAAGTTATTCACAGCCAGTGACAAGAGGGGTAACTGGTCTAGCTGACTGACATGCGACAAAGAGGATAAAGAGAGAAAAGTAGCCGGGACAAATGGGAAAGGAGAGATGCACGCAGCTTTAATTCCACCAAAAGAAGTTCTCTAGCCGGATAATCTAGAAGCTAATGAAAAATGTCACATTTCAGGGTGATCCTAAAGCAAGAAAAAAAGGGGAGTGATTATAAAAAGTAACGAGTGTCAGTCTGATACAGATTAGACCGACATGCCATCGCAGTTGCCAGTAATACAGACAACAGGCATAGAAGGCATACAGTCAGACACTGCATTATGACAAATTCTCACTGTTCATCGCCAGTTCCAACTACCCCTGAAGCACCTGTCACCTTCTATTTCCCCTTCTCTTTTCCACTACACCAGCTATTCTGACTGTGCTAACTTACTTGTCCTGGCCGTGTCCTTACTCTCTGCCCTCTACTGTCTATAGCGACAGAGTTTGCGTGTCCTGTTCTCACCTCGTCCGCCCCGTTCGGCTATCATGTAGCAAACACCTGCCGGAAAGATCATTCTTGCCATAGTGTTTATTTCTCATTCTTTCAATACCCCCCTCTGAGGTGACAACGTCGTGCTAAAGCTCTAATTCAGCCAGACACTTAGCTATCAGTTTGCTTATCTTTCACGAACAGGTGACCAGCTTGGTCATGAAATGCATGAGTAACAACTTTGACGTCACATTTTGACGTGACAAGACGACACTTCACTGTATTTGAAGTAGACTGTACATTTCAGAGTTTTCTAGGACTGAGACCAATTTTATGGCACTGTGGCAACAGTTAAATTCACGGTGCATTTTTGTCGCTTGCAGTTCGTCTGATTTAAATTTTTGTTATACCATGCAACAAAAATAACCCACGTTGTCTTAGCTACATGTGAGGAAATATGTCTGCATACGGTCTTACCTCTAAATTTATTCAGACATCTTTGCATCCGCACTTCTGCTTCATAGAAATTTGAGTTACCCTACTTGTTTGTTGTTATTCGTTAAAATGTCCAGTCGTGATACAAGGTGACAATATGTGCTGCGAGGATAGCATTTCGTATCATCTAACATGTCAGGAATATAATAAATGTGAGTTATTGTTTTTAGAAATATCAATATATCATATAAAAATATTGATGGAAACGATAATTGAAGCGTTTCAGCTGTTACCCTCCAGTGATATTTTCTTCAAGGGCATTGCTGGAAAGAGACCATTTTTGACTTTTCACACACACACACACACACACACACACACACACACACACACCAAAAATGTCTCCCCGTGCCTCAGGATCTTTTGCTTACTCATAAAACGCAGCTGGCAGCTTTCGTGGTGTGATGGCGTCAATGAAAGGAATGTAAGAAAAACCGTTTTACTGCCACCATCGTCTGGAGCCCTGATACAGCCACTGCTTTCACTTGACACTTTCTCTTCAGCTCCCGATGCTCTGTAGACTGACTTGTAATCAAGCAGACCACGACCACGGCACGTGCTGGATGTTGATGGCAGGGTGAGAAGGGCAAGGGCAAAAGTTATGACGACAGGACGTGACTATCTTTGGTGCATGGGAGAGCACTGCCTAAACACGATAAAACAAACCCGCTTTGACTTCAGCCGTCAGACACAACACTTGACTTTTTTTTTTATCGAAGATGAAGAGCATTTAAAAGGAAAGGTGCTTAATCAAAAGCTGGGCTGTTTTCATTTTAAAAACTGCTTTTCATCACTGTTCGCCACACATGCACGCGCACGAGTTCACTCACGCATACACACTTTTTGATACTGAAGGGCGCTTTCTCTATTCGTCTGTGTCTGTCTGTCTGTACGTTCGTCTTTCTGTCTGTCTCTGTTTCTGTCTCTGTCTGCCAGTCTGTGTCTGTCTGTCTGTCTGTCTGTCTGTCTCTCTCTCTCTCTCTCTCTCTCTCTCTCTCTCTCTCTCTCTCTCTCTCTCTCTCTCTCTCTCTCTCTCTCTCTCTCTCTCTCTCTCTCTCTCTCTCTCTCTCTCTCAAAGTTAAGAATTTAGAGGTCAATGTATCAGAACTCACAAAAATTGTCTTCAAATTTTCAAGCCGAAATAAAGCAGTGTATGTACCGTTTGTCTTTCTTATTCAGTTTCATGATTTGAAACGAACTCACAGTAATCTGATTTAAGCGGCAAAAAAATCAGAAGAGAGAGAGAGAGAGAGAGGAGAGAGAGAGAGAGAGAGAGAGAGAGAGAGAGAGAGAGAGAGGGGAGCATCCCTACAAGTGTGCAAAATGGAAATTAATTTGGGAACTGAAAGTCCTAAACCATCTCGTTCATCATTCAGAATGTGCGAAGCCTCACCACGCGACATATCAGAAGTTAAAAGCCCTTCTCAGACGAAAGCTGAGTATCGCTTTTTCCGTAGGATTTGTCGTATTGTCTTACATGGAGAGAGAGAGAGAGAGAGAGAGAGAGAGAGAGAGAGAGAGAGAGAGAGACAGACAGACAGACAGACAGACAGACAGACAGACAGACAGACAGACAGACAGACAGGCAGACAGACACAGAGAGAGGCACACAGAGAGAGAGAGAGAGAGAGAGAGAGAGAGAGAGAGAGAGAGAGAGAGAGAGAGAGAGAATTCATTTTTTTAAACACTTGAATCCTCTTTTCAAAAACTGGAAATCACTTGCTTTGATAAGGCGTTTATCATTAATTCAGGAATTAGTAAATATATTTGATAAAATCATGTTGACTTTAACCTGCAAACGCCGTCTACGCAAATCTTGTGTGCACGTGTATGTGCATGGGGGCGGTGGTGCTGGGTGGGAGAGAGAGGAAGGGAATAAAAGGATGGAGAGAGATAACGAGGCTGAAAGTCCAGATTTATTAACACTGAATCGCAATTCCACAATTTTTACCATGACAATCACGACGTCGACGTTCATGGAATTGGCGATGACAGTGATAAGAACAATTAGATAGAAATACACAGACTAAACGGACATATAGAAATTCATCGAGGATAAAGGTCTTCATGGACAAAGTAATACCTTACAAACAAAAAAAAACCTCACCAACCCTGCCCAGTGTCACCAGATACGGACTGAGGGAGAAAGAAGGGAGACGTGGTGGGAGATGTGGGGTGGGGAGTGTGTGTGTGTGTGTGTGCGTGTGAATTCTTCAAACTAGTGTCATGAAGAAACTAACAGATTACAAATGTTACGTGACCTTTGATTTGTGCCCACTCCTCCAGTGACCTTGATCGTCAAAGAGCGTGAACTTTTCCATTGCAAGTTCCTCTTGCCTTTCCCCATCTTTCACTTCTCGCCCAATACCAGTCAAATTAATAGCAATATCCAGATCCACGATATGCTGAAGGCTTTATTTTCATGTTTTGATTATTTTTTTTCTGTATGTAACGCTTAGTCCTTTATTACATTGTCATCAAAGACGTCAGCTAAGTACACTGTTTTTTTTCATGCACTGCATGAATCACAAGTATATGTACCGATCACCAATTCCACCTGTGCCTCTCTCTCTCTCTCTCTCTCTCTCTCTCTCTCTCTCTCTCTCTCTCTCACACACACACACACACACACACACACACACACACACACACACACACACACACACACACACACACGTTTTCACGCACTCACTTGAAGTTTCAGTGATCAGCATTTTACCATGGCTTGAATTTTGTCTTTACCTTGAAAATTAAACCCAGCAAACTGACTCCTTGGGAATATTCTCATATAACTATGTGGAAGTAATTTCAAATAGTGTTCTGACAAACATGACATACATCAACAAACAGGTATAAAACATTACGTTAACAACTCTCTCTCTCCCTCCCTCTCTCACTCTCTCTCTCTCTCTCTCTCTCTCTCTCTCTCTCTCTCTCTCTCTCTCTCTCTCTCTGTCTGTCTGTCTGTCTCCTCTCTCTCTCTCTCTCTCTCTCTCTCTCTCTCTCTCTCTCTCTCTCTCTCTCTCTCTCTCTCTCTCCCTCTCTGTTGTAACCTGACCAAGAGTGACCCGACTTTCATGTTCGCTTTCACGATCGAAGATGAAGCAAGATGATTACCCGACTTTCATATTATATTTCACGATCGAAGATGAAGCAGATGATATATGTGTGTGTGTATGTGTCATACATGCATGTATATGTATATATGTATGTATATATGTTATTATAGTGCGTGAGAACAAGAGCAGGCAAACAATTCCTCCGTCATTACGTCAGTGACTAGGTAAAGACTTATATAGAGAGATGTTAAAGTTGGAAAAAGGGGTTTTAAGCGTAACTATGCAAATCTTCACTAACACTATTCTGGAACTAGCTAAGTTCGTCTTGAAAAAAGCCAGCCCTCTCTGTCCTGGGCAAGCCAGCTCAGTTCATTCCAGGTCTTGCCTGCCTCTCTCATCTCCTCCTCCACTGTCCTCCTCCAGGTGCCGAGTGGTCTGCCTCGCTTCCTCTTCCCCGGTGGTGCCCATCTCAGCGCAGTATGAGGGAGTCTGGTCTTGCCCATCCGAAGGATGTGTCCCCACCTCCACCGCCGCTGCTTCACCACCTCGGCCACAATGTTGTTTATGCTGGTGCGCCTTGACACTTCCCTGTTGGTGACACGCTGCTGCCACTGAAGTTTCAGGATTCGGCGAAGACACCTTCCTTCGAAGCCTCTGAGCCTGCTCTCAATCTCTTCTTGTTCTCCCATGTCTCTGAGGCGTATAGGAGTACTGAGCGTACGTTGGACCTGTAGATCTTCAACTTGGTTTTGGTTTTGCAGGACAGCTGACTTCCAGATGTTTTTCAACCCGCTGAATGCCCGAGCTGCGAGTCCTATCCTGGTTGAGATCTCCTGCTCGATGTTGCTATCGGCCGAGATGTAGCTGCCGAGGTACTTGAAGTGTTCCACCTCCTCTAGAGCTGAGCCTCGCACACTGGTCTTCTCTGCGCTCTTCGTCTTCACCTTCATGATCTTGGTCTTGTTGGGGTGAATCTTGAGTCCCACACTGCTGGCTATTAGGTCCACTCTTGATGTTTTTTTTTCTGGATGTCTTTCTGGGCGTGCGACAGCAGTGCAATATCGTCGGCGAAGTCGCAGTCTTCAAGCCTGGCTGTCAGTCCCCATACAAGCCCTCTCGCCCTATCGCTGGTGGCCTTCCTCATCACCCAGTCAATGACGACAAGGAAAATTGTCGGCGAGATCACGCAGCCTTGCCTGACCCCGGTCCGGACGTGGAACCACTCGCTCTGCTGTCCATCATGTCGCACACAGCACTGGTTGTCTGCGTACATGTCCTGTAAGATGTTGATGACTTTAAGAGGAAACCCGTAGGCTTCCAAGATCTTCCACAGCGAAGGATGATGAATGCTATCGAAAGCCTTTTGGAAATCAATATAGTTGATGATGTACAGTGATGAATTCCATTCGATGGACTGTTCCACAATTGTTCGTAAGACAAAGATCTGGTCTGTGCAACTTCTCCCCGCTTCTGAACCCTGCCTGTTCTTCTCGTAGGGTTCTCTCAATGGCTTGCCTCATGCGCTGTAGAAGGACACGGCAGAAGATCTTCCCTGGGACGGAGAGCAAGTTGATTCCCCGCCAGTTGCCGCATTCAGAGAGGTCGCCCTTCTTGGGGAGCTTCACTATGATGCCTTTCTTCCATGTGTCTGGAACTTTTCTCCTCTTCCCAACCTTGTTGAATAGTTTCACTAAAGCCTTTGCGCTCGTTTTGGGGTCTGCCTTCAGCATGTCTGCCGTGATTCTGTCTTCACCTGGTGCCCTGTTGCCCTTTGTCTGCCTGATAGCCTCCACAATTTCCTGTTGGGTAATGCGTCCACGTCTCATCTCTAAGTTGAAACCCATGTCTTCGATGGTGGCTTCCTCATCTGGGTCCGGTCTATTTAATATCTCTCTAAAATGTTCTGCCCATCTGTTGAGTTGGTCTTCGTCTTTTTTCAAAACTTTCCCGGTCTTGTCCTTCACTACTGTGGTTTTGCTGGTGAATCCGCCTGTTAGGGCCTTGGTAATTTTATAGACGGTCCTGGAGTCTCCTTTCTCTGCTGCAGCTTGGGCCTCTGCTGCTAAGTTGTCTGCAAACTGTCGCTTGTCTCTCCTTGTGCTCTTCTTCACTTCTTTGTTTTTTCTCTTTGTACGTTTCGGCGGATGTTTGTCTCTCATCTTCTGTTCCAGAGCGTGCCGAGTTTTGCGATCTTTCTCTCCTCTATGAGTTGCCATGTGGTGTCTGATATCCATTCCTTCCTCTCTCTTCTTCTGTAGCCCAGCACGGCCTTGCTGGTGTCTATGAAAGCTTTCTGTACATTGTCGCACAGAGCGTTGATGTCATCTGCTGGTGTGCTGTCCAGGACTTGGAATCTATTGGAAAGTTCAATGGTAAACTGGCTTTTCACCGCCTCACTGGTCAGTTTCCTCGAGTCAAAGAGTTGTTCACTTTTCTTTTTTGGT
>JADBJO010000026.1:1057500-1065000 GCA_016801955.1 Conus betulinus | reverse complement strand
ATTATTCAAATAACTTACGTTTCAAAGAGCACTTGACAGATAATCGGTGTAAGTACATTACTACCATAATCTGGCATCACTGTTTGCAACCCAAAGGCTAAGCTCAATAAAGCAGGTGTGTTTTCTTACACCCCCTCTGCCACTCCCCGTTTCCTCCTTTCTCCGTCCCTCCTTTTTCCTTTGCACGCATCCCATCTCCTCTAACCGTTTTATCGATCCATTTTAATATTTTCTTTTCCTGATCTTCTTCCTCGAGGGGGAGGAGGGGGGTCTGGGTTTAGATGGGATAAAGTACAGAATACAGAGACACGAAGAAACTGAGTAAATGTTGAAATGTGTGCAATAAGAAAAAATAAGGGTATGGAAATAATTTTTTAAAAAGCTGATGAATATTATTTTTTGATATTATGTTAGCACATGTCAAAGGAAGAAGGATGTCATTTTGCCTAGCATGGCTATTAAACTTGTATTATCAGCAGTGGGTTTAAGTTATAATCATACAGTTACATGGTTACAACCCAAGCTACATAGGTGGTTTACTTACATGCGGCGTGCGTGCGTGCGTGCGTACGTACGTACATACATACATACTACACGCACACACACTCTACATACGTTTTATACGACATACATACATACATACATACATACAGGACGTACATACATACATACATACATACACGTGAAAGTAAACTATTTGAACGTACGGGTACGTACGTGATGAATATTCATTTTTCACGTGCGTGCAAAGTGTCGTTTTGCGTGGCTACTTGTACAGCAGGTATTTACACATACATACATACATACATACATACATACACGTACACACGTCAAGGTACGTACGTGCGTGCGTGTGCGTACGTACGTACGTACACATACATACATACATACTACACGCACACACACACGTACACATACATACATACATACATACATACATACATACATACATACACACATACACACACACACACACACACACACACACACACACACACACACACACACATACACATACATACATACATTCAGACATACATACATACATACATACATACATACATACATACATACATACATACATACAAAATAAAAGTAACTATTCAACCCAGGCTGCCATCACACCCTGTAGTGTGCTGTACAAACAGATGCCATATTCAGTGGTCACGTAGATCCAACGTAATTTCAGACCTGAATTTTCAACCTGGCGATACTCTCTTTCGACGTACCTTTGTTTTGTAAGGGTATGGAAATAAGTTTTTTTAAAAAGCTGATGAATATTATTTTTTGTTATTATGTTAGCACATGTCAAAGGAAGAAGGGTGTCATTTTGCCTAGCATGGCTATTAAACTTGTATTATCAGCAGTGTTTATACATACATACATACATACATACACATGTACGTACATACATACATACATACATACATACATACATACATACATACATACATACATGCACAATTAAAAGTATCTATTCAACCCAGGCTGCCATCACACCCTGTAGTGTGCTGTACAACAGACGCCATATTCACTGGTCACGTAGATCTAACGTAATTTCAGAACTGAATTCTGAACCTGGCGATACTCTCTTTCGACTTACCTTTGTTGTGTGTTTTCTTTACTTGTTCATGTAAGGGTTTTTGTTTGTGTCGCTATTTTCCTGGCAGATAATGTTAGTTTGACTTGCGCTTATTATTGGTGGCCCTGTCTTTTCTCCTTCTCCCTGGCTGTGCTTCAAGACTGTCTGAGGCAGGACCCAATTGGTGATTAGAATGCAAATGGAAAAGCAGTCACCCTCGAAGCTCTGCCGACGTCCAGTCTATCCTATGTGCGAAAGACTCATACATCGGCGGGGAAGTGGGGTGTAGAAGGTAACCGAATTGATTTCTCCTCAGGGAAAATCTGCTCCAGTTTCCAGTAAGAAGACAGATGGAATGGTGAACGTTAATACCGCGAAGAGCCGTGTGATGTCATGAGATTAGTCTGCCGTCAGAATTAGATGTACATCTCCAGGGGATTGGTAGTGTTGCTGCGTTCAGTGTGAAATTAATGAGGTCTGAGTTCTGAATTCCATCTAGAACGAGTTGCCACAGGTTTTAGGAGTAGTAACAAAAATAAGTTAAATCTCATCGCTATTGTCATGCCTCTCAGGAATGTTCCTCGTAAGCATAACGTGTGTGTTTCGTATACAAGATGGTAGCTAAGAATTTGATGTGTTTGTGCGCGCGACCTTGTGTATGTATATATATGTGTGTGTGTGTGTGTGTGTGTGTGTGTGTGTGTGTGTGTGTGTGTGTGTGTGTGTGTGTGTGTTCTCTCTCTCTCTCTCTCTCTCTCTCTCTCTCTCTCTCTCTCTCTCTCTCTCACACACACACACACACACACACACACACACACACACACACACACACACACACACACACACACACACACACACACACACACACACACACACACACACACACACACACACACACACACTCACACACACATCTATATGTCAAGTCACAGAGCCCTCAGAAACCAGCCAGATTCTTGACAGACAGACCGCTTAGGGAAATAATCGGTGCTAATCCCCTTTGTTTCATCAAGCGTTATATAAACGAGTCCATTAGTATTCAGCGTTTTAACTTTTTTCCTTCCTATTTGTATCCACTTTTCAACAAAATCAAAAACGAATTTCTCTGGCTTCAGGCTTTTATCATTCTCTCTATTCTTTCCCTAATTTAGTCTCATCATGACAGCTATGTATCTCTCCAGGAAGACCAAAAAATGTATGATGACTGAGATGTGAATTGATTCCTTTTCATCCCTATATAGTTGGTAACAACAAATCTGTTACACTGACGTAAAAAAAAAAAAAAAAAAAAAAAACGATGTGAAAGGTGCGAGACAGGAATAGAGAGAATAAAGTTCATATGCATATGGTAAAGACTGCTCTCATTGCCTGCAAGAGAGAGTCGACTGGCCAAATCGTAAATTAGGAAAGACTGATGCATAACTGTGTGATTTATGTGCATTCAGAAAAAGATTGTGTTCTTCCTAACCGGAATAAGTAGATAATTAATTTTCCGTGTCAAAATGTATATTGCTAGAGTTCGGTTTTGATTATGACACATTTCTTAAGAGTTAAAAGTATATGTGCTGGAGAAGATTTTCATTTTTTAATGACGGAATATAGACTCTCGAAGGCACGCATACAGAGGACGTTCCGATCAAATGTTGTTCTAGAGCGTTTAAATAATTAACTGAACAGCAACTTCAGGGTGTAGATTACTCTCTCTCTCTCTCTCTCTCTCTCTCTCTCTCTCTCTCTCTCTCTCTCTCTCTGCCTCACACGCACGCACGCGCGCGCGCGCGCGCGCACACACACACACACACACACACACACACACACACACACACACACACACACACACACACACACACACACAACACACACACACACACACACACACACACACACACACACACACACACACACACACACACACACTAACACACACGCGCGCGCGCATATATATATATATATATATATATATATATATATATATATATATATGGGAGAGAGAGAGAGAGAGAGAGAGAGAGAGACAGACAGACAGACAGATAGATAGACAGAAAGAGAGACAGACTGGGTGAATAGACGGGCAAACAGACATGTAGGTAGGTAGACAGAAAGAGATATAATTTGATAGAGAGAGAGAGATGCCAACATATCACAAAGTCATCATATAATCTTAGACTTATTTGTCGAAGAAACCACAGTTCAACAGACAATGAAGCCTGGTATATGGAAGTGCTCTGCCCGGAGTCCACTACAGAAGTCCAGTGTGCTCTACAGAAACATGTACTTACAAGTTCTAGACAAGGATCTTATCTCCAAGGATGCTGATTGATTTCATGATTGGGTGTAAGGCGCATTTTTAAGAACGAGCATATAGGAAAAAACTTGCACCCACAAATCGAAACAAATATGTAAGAAAATATAAGAAAACAACAAAAATGACCAAATGGATATCAATCAACCAAAATCAACTGGTTGGCAGACGCAAAATGACATCCAAACATCAGAACATTTCAATACGCTGCAGTATGTGTGAAAGGTTGCATTTTATCACTTCTTACAACGAACAATGGGAGTTCCTGTTTCGTCACATCTGACGACTGACTGAAAAAAAATCACAAAAATAAAATAAGGTTTGCAGCTTCTGTTTCCATTCGCAAGGGTATTCTTTTCAGCTAGAAATCAGACATGAGTCTAGTGCCTCTGCTGTTCCAGATCTCAGATTCAAGAAGTCCTCTGGTCCGCTTTGAAATGGGGAAAACGCAATAGAAACAAATTTCACAGTGGTGTTGTGAAACTGTCCCTCCATAACCCCAGACTTGGTCAGGGCACATCAAAACAGGGGACTGAATGCAAATAGAAGTTAAACCGTCCTGTCCACCATGGTAATACCTGATCTTATCAGCACACGTCAGACAGAGGTGTTCGATAGGAGACGGGTATGAAGATGGATTTCCATCGGGCGAGGAGAGGAACGGGGTGGTATAGACAGTTGTTAGGGTGAAAAGTCGAGAGGAGGGATCGGAAAGAGCCATATCTTACCATTCAGTATGATAGAAAAGTCTGTTCACACGTAACCAGTAACATGGCCAAATCCATCCATGATACCTAACAATAACATACCATACAGATTCCGTGATGCTCTTACCACTTTCGTGAGAGCATTCCCAATCCAGGGAAATGGAAAAATAGCTGGAAGAGAGGAAATGTGTTTGACAAAGAGGGAGTTAGAATATGAATATCAATAGTCTGCACCAGCAGATGAAGGGAACCCCTACAGTACGTCTTGGAAAACAGAACGATATGTGTGAGTGTGTATATGCATGTATGTATGTATGTACATACGTACGTATGTGTGGGTAGATAGATAGACAGATAAATAGATAGATTGATTGATTGATTGATTAATTGATTGACTGATTGATCGATAGATAGATGCATAGGTAAATGTCTGCATCTGTGTCTGTGCATGTATCTCGTGCCTGTGTGTACGTGTGTGTGCTAGTGTGTGTGTGTGTGTGTGTGTGTGTGTGTGTGTGTGTGTGTGTGTGTGTGTGTGTGTGTGTGTGTGTATACATATATATGTGTGTGTGTGTGTACATGTATGTGTGTGTGTGTGTGTGTGTGTGTGTGTGAGTGAGTGAGTGAGTGTGTGTGTGTGTGTGTGTGTGTGTGTGTGTGTGTGTGTGTGTGTCCATCATCTGTCTGTCTGTCCGTTTGACTGTGTGTATGCGTGTGTTTGTGTCTGCGAGTCTGCATGTGTGTGTGTGTGTGTGTGTGTGTGTGTGTCTGCGCGCGCGCGCGTGCGTGCGTGTGTGTGACCGACAGTATTATGAACTGTAAAGTTCATTAGTTAATATTGCTAATATACAGTTTGTCATTGTTGCTGTCGTTTAGTCTGTGCAGCCATTTTTAGTGTGATCAATTGGTATATGCTTTTGTACGAAGTGATTTTCAATATATGATGGTTATTAATTTTTGTGTAAAATTTTTTTAACAATGCTTTTGGTTTGAAACTTTAAAGAGCCTCTAATCGTGTTGTTTGTTCTAATACACATAATTTTAAATCATTTAACGTTGTTCTTGTATGTGATTCGATCTGTGCATACTATTGTTAGCCACAATCATGTTGTCATGAAAGACAGTAACATATTTACTTTGCATCGGCAAGACATATGTTTTGTCTGCATCAATTGTGTGATATCTATGTAATTTCACCTCGTTTCCGTCATGCGCTCTGCCCTCCTGAATATCCCTGCCTTTCTTAGAAAACACCCGGCAGTGGAAACAGAACGCAAGAATTGAATCATTACCCCAGCAAACTTTGCCAACAACCAATCTATTCAGTGCACGTTGAAATAGATGGAAACGTGGAATAGGGAAGAAGCCAAGGGTTGAGTTCTCCTTGGGAAAACTTCTCCAGATTCCGGCAAAAAGGCAGCTTATGGGGGTGAAAGGTTAGCACATGGAGATTGCTTTGTGAACGTGCACTTTGGTTTTGTTTCGAGGCAATAACCCGGTTCCCAGGGAACTGTAAAGTTTCTGAGTTTAAGGTGAACTCAATACAAATCTTGCTTAAAATCTATCTCGGAATTTTTAGGAGGAGTAAGAGGCGGGGAGAGGGCCTGGGGACGCTGAGAGGAGTGGGAATGAAATGAGAGCACCGAAAAAAAAAAAACGTAACGAAAGTTGGAGATCATTTTGGACAGAACAGCTATGTATTATGATGGAAGATGTGTTTTGTTGTTTGTTTGAGTTTCCGTTCGTCTGTTTGTTTATTTTTGTTTTTTGCTTATTTGTTTGTTTTCCCTGACACCACAGCATAAACTACGCAGTTTAACACTATGTCTAGAAATTCATAGACCAATGTAGAAATGCAGGTTGCTTACCATTGTCTAGAAACTCATAGACCAATGTAGTAATGCAGGTTGCTTACCAATGTCTAGAAACTCATGGACCAATGTACTTGCCAATATCTAGAAACTCGTAGACCAATGTAGTAATGCAGTTTGCTTGCCAATGTCTAGAAACTCATGGACCAATGTAGTAATGTAGTTTGCTTGCCAATGTCTAGAAACTCATGGACCAATAGTAGTAATGCAGTTTGCTTGCCAATGTCTAGAAACTCATGGACCAATGTAGTAATGCAGGTTGCTTGCCAATGTCTAGAAACTCATGGACCAATGTAGTAATGCAGTTTGCTTGCCAATGTCTAGAAACTCATGGACCAATGTAAAATGCAGTTTGCTTGCCAATGTCTAGAAACATGGACCAATGTAGTAATGCAGTTTGCTTGCCAATGTCTAGAAACTCATGGACCAATGTAGTAATGCAGTTTGCTTGCCAATGTCTAGAAACTCATGGACCAATGTAGTAATGCAGTTTGCTTGCCAATGTCTAGAAACTCATGGACCATGTAGTAATGTAGTTTGCTTGCCAATGTCTAGAAACTCATGGACCAATGTAGTAATGCAGTTTGCTTGCCAATGTCTAGAAACTCATGGACCAATGTAGTAATGTAGTTTGCTTGCCAATGTCTAGAAACTCATGGACCAATGTAGTAATGCAGGTTGCTTGCAAAATAGGAAGGAACGAAAAGAAATGTCTAAACGGGTACTGCTTATTTCAAAATCTGCTTTTGTTTTCATCTTGTACATGTTAACATTTCCCTAATCATTCTTTTTAATACGAACTACCACATTATCTCTCTATGACTTATCTTCACCAAACCGGATACGTTCCACTTTACCTGGCTGTTCGTATTTTTCTGACTGTTTCACGGTTCTATTTCCAAAATAAGAAAAAAATAATGTGGGCAAACAATTCAGTCACACGTCGTCATTTCCATATGTAAATTGTTCCGAGCCTCTTTTTAGTGCCAACTATACAACTTGTTGTTGTTGTTTTGTTGTTGTGTTGTTGTTGCAGTT
>JADBJO010000026.1:1050000-1052500 GCA_016801955.1 Conus betulinus | reverse complement strand
ACTGATTAAAACGTTATCAATCCAGAGGCACGAAATGCTGAGGGCCGTATTTGTGTTACTTTTTGCTTTCTTTATGGTACTGATCTATTGCTTAGCGCTTCATCACTAAGGAATAAAGGGTTTCAACCAAGTACAAGCCAATTATCCAGCAATATATGAATCACAAAGTGTAAGAACAGACCACACACAGTTCCTTCCTCCCCCCCCCCCCCCCCCCCCCCCCCCCCCCCCATCCCCTGCATACCTCCATCCCCTGTCTGTCTGTCCGTCCGTCTGACTGTCTGTCTGTCTGTCACTTTGCGTCTGTGTGTGTGTGTGTGTGTGTGTGTGTGTGTGTGTGTGTGTGTGTGTGTGTGTGTGGTGTGTGTGTGTGTCTGTCTCTGTCTGTCTGTCTCTGTCTGTCTGTCTGTCTGTCTGTCTGTCTTTAAGAAGCATACAGATGTAAATGCGACTTGATTTCTCAGTCTCTCTCCTTGTGTGTGCGTGTGTGTGTCGGTGTGGGTGTGGATGTGGGTGTATGTGTATGTGCGCGTACGCGTGTGTATGTGAATGGATGCATGTATGTATGTATGTGTGTGTGTGTGTATAATATATATATATATATATGTGTGTGTGTGTGTGTGTGTGTGTGTGTGTGTGTGTGTGTGTGTGTGTGTGTGTGTGTGTGTGTGTGTGAAGCTAGTGCAGGATAGCAAGGCCAGGCAAACAGTTACTCTTTCTTTGAGGTAACGACTTTGCGAGGATTTACAAAGTAAGAAATGCAGGGCTGGGTACCGGGGATGAGGGATGGTGCTGGTTGAGAAAGAATGGACATGAAGAACAGTTCATGAGCAGCAGTATGTGAGAACTATCAAAGTTGTCTTCAATACGCATTTTTTTGTGATTTTCAGAAGCGGCTTTCATCCCAAAACATGTTTGTTAGTGCAGAAATAGTTTAGTATGAAATGGAAATATACCATCTATAACGCAGTTGAATTCTGACCACTAGGCTGACTAAAACAAAAACCACTAACATCCTACTGCTGCCAGGGAGGGCAGGAGAGGGAAATGAATGAAATTATTATTAAAGAATCAAGCAGCATAAAGAAAATCAAAAAATGAATACAGAGGGATTAATATAAGAGAAGATATTTGACGGTATGCTTGAGGGTTCAAGAAGATTGCAAAGGAGGTCTGAGCAAGGGAACAGTCTGAGTGATCAGCTCTACAGTTTGATACTTTAAACATTGTCAGTCACCTCAACGCTAAATGTGATACGAACTGGGCAGAAAAGCCTTTCCTTATTCTCCAAAGGGGTTCTATCTCCCGCTGGAGAGAGAGTGGGGGAGGGGGGAAGTGCAGGCAAACAATTCCTCCCAAAGACTCGGCAAAGATATCAACAGAAAAAAAGTGAGGGGAAGTGATCGAGGGGTCGAAGGAGAGATAGGGGTCGGCAGATGGGAGGGGGGGGGGGGGTGGAAGAAAACGGCAGTGAAGAAAACTACTTTTAAGCGTAACTATGAAACCTTTGCTGGTAGCACATGAAGACCGTCAAAGTCTGTTTTGAAACAGGACCATAAGTGGACTTTCGTCCCTTTGTTATATGCATAACACATTCGCCGCAGCTTTGCACATCACATAGATTTGAGGTCTGGGTATTTACGATCCTGATACATCACGTACATGAACAAACTGCACCAGATCGCATAATCCATGCACTAACGAAAAAAAAAAAAATGCAGTCACCAAATGTTTTCCTTTCCCTCACAAATCGGACAGTTCTACAAACTGTAAAGACCTGTAGCGGACGGTATCTAACGAAATTTGGCCAGTGACTGAAAGAAAGAGTACTTCCCAGATGAAAACTGAGACTCGCTTGACTTGGAGGATTTGCGTCGTATTTTTCTTAATTTAGAGACAGACAGACAGAGCAAAAAATGAGAGAAAGAGACTGAGGGACACAGATACAACTAACTCGCAGATATAAACAGACAGACAGAACGAGTGAGAGAGAGTATGAAAGACAGAGACAGAGACATAGCGGGAGAAGAGACCGGAGAAAGAGACAGACGGGGGGGGGGGGGGGGGGGGTGGAGGCGCGCGCGCGCACACACACACACACACACACACACACACACACACACACACACACACACACACACACACACACACAAACACACACACACTCACTCACTCACTCCACTCACTCACGCACGCACTCACGCACACCACGTACGCACGCACGCTCGCACGCACGCACGCACGCACTCAAACACACACACACACACACACACACACACACACACACACACACACACACACACACACACACACACACACACACAAGCGAACGCGTCAAATTAGAACATCAAATAGTCAATATATCAGTTGATGTGGATTTACTTTCAGAACTAAGTAAAAGTGAGAGGAATAACGACAGAACAAACTCAAAGCATCCACACATTTCCGCGTGAAATGGGGCTTCCCGTTCGGCACTACTAGGCCTGAAAAATCACGTGCA
>JADBJO010000026.1:1037500-1045000 GCA_016801955.1 Conus betulinus | reverse complement strand
CTCTCTCTCTCTCTCTCTCTCTCTCTCTCTCTCTTCTCTCTCTCTCTCTCTCTCTCTCTCTCTCTCTCTCTCTCTCTTTTGTTTTTGTTCAAACCGTGCATGCTAACTCTGTCAATGCCAAAAAGAGAATTGAAACTCCATATTCAGCAGTGACAAAGCATTGGATTGAATGAAATTTATCGTTCGCCAGAGAAAAAAAAAAAAAAAGGAAGAAAGGAAGGAAAGAAAGAAAGAGAAAAGAAAAAAAATAGACAAAAGAATCTAAAGTACGTTATTATTGAAAATTGCACGGAAAGTACGCGTGAGAGTATTTTTACATCTAAAAACGAATAACAACATCATTTCTTTGCCACTTCGCTCAGACGTTTTCAGACAATATTTCTACATACCTACTGTGTACTGCGCACTGTTACTGTCCGCTGACTCGGTTTACAACACATAGCAAGGTGACCTGTTACTACCACCTCCATACGTGAAGGGTTTGTTAGAGGCAGATGACTTGGTTGTCACTTTTTGAAATAGTTTGGTATGTTTTAAAAGGAAATTTAAGCAAACCCACAAGATAACAGGGACAAACAAACTGCAAGATAAAACGCGACGCGTTTCCACCTCACAGGTCTTCTTCCGGCAAGATAAACAACATTCAGAACAATGGATATGCGTAAGCAAAACAAAGCAAAAGAAAGTATTAACATGGGTGATAAGTTGAGTGTGGAGAGTCTTTTTTTAAATAAATGTCTAATATCATCTGGCAATGAAGAGGCATTAAATAAGCACTGAACTTAACTGAATCAAAACAAAAAGAGTTTTCACTTAGCGCAAACTGACTGTCACAATTTACATTATAACGTGCATGGCGACAAGAATATAGATATAAAAAGCAGCGAGATCTGATTTCTGTTAATATGTTTTTGTGGGGGAAAATATCAAGAAAGTTATATACCGTACAAACAAAACAATATTATTTTATCTTGCTTTACAATCTGATTTAGTTTGAGCATGCACGGAACAATGGTTTGCACATAGACACAAATAAAAAAAAAGTATTTGGCACAAATGTCTTTCACACTTTGTATTATTCTATACAAGCAGGAGCCCCTTTTGGCTGGTCAGTCAGTTCTGACATGATGTCAGAATGGAATTCTAAACCAAGCCATCATTTCTTTCCGCTACCCCCTTTTTTGTGTCAATATTTGGAAACTGTTGTTCGGTTGTTTGCTTCTTTGTGTGTATATGTTTTCTTTATGTTGTGTTTTTGTTACCAGCTAAACATTTGGTTGTCTGGTACTGTTATCAGTGGCTCTGATGCTCCTCTTTCACTGTTCTTGGCTGTTCCATACACCATCCCGCCATTAGGTATCTGAATGCAAATCGAAATCCAGCCACCCTCCGCACCTCAGATTCATACATCGCTAGAGATATGGGGTGGGGAAAGACGACCAGGATTAATCTCTCCCCAGGGTGAATCTTCTCTACATTCTCGTAATGAAGGCCCTTGGTGTGGTGAGCGTTAACACCGCACAGAGTGACGTGATGTCATGGCAATAGTCTGCCACCAGGATAAGATTCAAATCTCCAGGGGCGGCAGAATTGGTGAGGCTCACTGTTGAATCAATGAGGCCTGAGCTGTGGTGTCTTGCTGAAGCAGGTTGCCATCGGTTGCGATTTAGAGAAAACATGTTATGTGTGTGCTTTGTATGCTGGATGGTCTATAAGAAGTCGTGTGTGTGTGTGTGTGTGTGTGTGTGTGTGTGTGCGTGCGTGCGTGCGTGCGTGCGTGCGTGCGTGCGTGCGTGCGTGCGTGCGTGTGTGTGTGTGTGTGTGTGTGTGTGTGTGTGTGTGTGTGTGTGTGTGTGTGTGTGTGTGTGTGTGTGTGTGTGTTTTGTGGGCTTTCGGTGTGTATGTGAGTGTGTGTGTATGTGTGTGTGTGTGTGTGTGTGTGTGTGTGTGTGTGTTGTGTTGTGTGTGTGTGTTGTGTGTGTGTGTGTGTGTGTGTGTGTGTGTGTTGTGTGTGTGTGTGTGTGTGTGTGTG
Source organism: Conus betulinus (assembly GCA_016801955.1). NCBI lineage: Eukaryota > Metazoa > Mollusca > Gastropoda > Neogastropoda > Conidae > Conus > Conus betulinus. The sequence continues at coordinate 1,042,968 of JADBJO010000026.1, read as the reverse complement.
TGTGGTGTGTGTGTGTGTGTGTGAAAGAGAGAGAGAGTGTGTGTGTGTGTGTGTGTGCGTGTGTTGTGTGTGTGTGTGTGTGTGTTGTGTGTGTGTGTGTGTGTGTGTGTGTGTGTGTGTGTGTGTGTGTGTGTGTGTGAATGGATTTCACAGCATACACATGAACATTACTCTCTCTTTCTCTCTCTCTCTCTCTCTCTCTCTCTCAGTCTTGGGGAGAGAGAGAGAGAGAGAGAGAGAGAGAGAGAGAGAGAGAGATTATCACAAAACCATCTGACATGTCTGCCGCGCTTGATCTGGATATTCATAATACTAAGAATAATCAGTCATCCTGTCAAACATCTCTAAAATTTGATATAACCCAAACTACTGGTTCAACATGATATTCTGCTCTAGTCTCAAGGCTCCTTGTCTGATACCATTCCAACATAAAACTCACCTCTGTCACCAAGAGTAAATCCCTTTTTCGTGTTCTCACTCACTTTGTCCAGGACAGCTACCCAGGCTTTCTGTGGATTACACACAGTAGGAATTGCATGCAAATTGATGCTCAGTTGTCCAGCGAACCTCGCCACTATCCTATCTATCCTGTGAGTCTCGGGCTCTTCGCTAACTGTGTGGAATGGGCACGACAAAATGGGATTGATTCATCCTCAGGGGAAATCTCCTCCATTTTCCTCTGACGGACACCTGATGAGATGAAATTAACTTCAGGAAAAGTCATTCGTGGGCGTGTCATGAATTGCATTCACACTGGGGAAAACAGAGATCCCGAAAAAGTATGTAGAATTGCCCTAGTTTCAGTTTCTATTGTGATTCTGAGATGATCCAGTTTAATTTGATTTACGGTTATGTCTTGGGAAGAATTAAGAGTACAAAACAAAGTCAGGGCGATTGTTTTGTCGGACTGTCAGGTATCCTAGGTGTGGTAATAGCAAACGTTTCACAAACAAAGACTGTGTAATTTGCAGGAGAGAACGTCAAAATACGGTATGCCAAGAAAGTCATGAAAGTTATGTTTGTTTTACCCTCTCTCTCTCTCTCTCTCTCCTCTCTCTCTCTCTCTCTCTCTCTCTCTCTCTCTCTCTCTCTCTCTCTCTCTCTCTCTCTCTATCTCTCGCGCGCGCACCCGAGCAGCACACACACACGCGCACGCTCTCTCTCTCTCTCTCTCTCTCTCTCTCTCTCTCTCTCTCTCTCTCTCTCTCATGCGTCTGGCTACAGAGCCCTCAGATGATCAACAGATGTATGACGGACAGACCACTTTAATTTTAAAGAAATGACAGTCCTAATCTCAAATTATGTGTCAAGCGTAATGTGAGTGAGACCATCAATCTAAAGCGTGGGCCTTTTCTAATCATTCTTTACCCTTTTTCCGACTAAATGAGGTCGAGTTTCTCTGACTTTACCTTTTGTGTTTAATTCTACTCCTTCCCTCATTTTGTCTTATCGTGGCTGCTGTATGTTTCTCGGGGAACATAAATTGTGTGATCTACGTCTGATCTGATGCCTGTTAATCCTAAAAACGTTGCCAAGACCCAATTTTGTAATAGATACGTCATCACAGAGATGTGGGCAATTTGAGATCGGGGGGGAGAAGCAAGAATTGATTTATGGGGAGAGAAAGTTGGGGGAAGATCTGCTTCAATCCCAGCCAGATTGGTCGACATTTAAAATTGGAGAGGGTAATGTGCAATTGTGTGATGTATTTGCGTTCAGAATAACGATTAATTCCCCCATATGGTTGTGGTTCCATGTAAAAAATGAATAATAATGAGGATCTGCGTTGATTCTGAAACATTTTAGTGTGGAATCGCAGTGTTGTTGTGGGGCGATTTCAGTGAGGCAGTAAAGGCTCATGAAGGATTTCCCCGATGGCGTGTAAACAGGTGTCCAACTTGCCTATAGTGCAGTAGACTTTGAATGGGGTATCCTCGTGGCCATTTTACAATGCACATTACATTTATGTTGCTCTCTCTCTCTCTTCTCTCTCTCTCTCTCTCTCTCTCTCTCTCTCTCTCTCTCTCTCTCTCTCTCTCTCTCTCTCTCTCTCTCTCTCAGACAAAGAAATTAGACAGATAGAAGAAAGATGTCAACATATGACAAAATTATGACTATTTGTTTGACTTATGTAGTTGAAAATCACAGTCCAACAGACGGTGAAGCTCAGTATAATAACGTGTTCTGCCCAGGATAGACAGTGTAGTCTGCAGCGACATGTATTGACGAACTCTAGAATAGACCTAGTCTTAATGGAGTCTAAATGATTTCATAATTAGCCATAGGCCCATTATGAGGAATAAGCATATGCCGAGAAACATGCACACCTACATACTCCAAGAACCACTAAGATGATAGCAAAAACGAGCAACGAGTGATGGGGCAAAAGGCAGATTTATTGAATCGAAGCCAACTGGACTGCAAAACCAAATTGAAATAAAGGCATCAGAACAACTGGAAAAACGCTGCACCTGACGCGAAAGAGGATTACCATTCATCACTTCTTAAAGAAGACAATAGGAAGGTTTACCTCCTGTCTTATTCCCCAGCTGACTGTTGAAAACAGCTTTGTTTCAAAACTGAGGTGACTGCAGGCGGAAATCCAAACAAGTTTTTAAAGTAACTTTAAGGACCTTAGCCGAAGAACAAACACATTACAAGACAGATAACGTCGCGTTTCGATCTCTTAGCTCTTCTTCAGGTAAGATAAACAACACTCAAGACAAAAAAAACAACGATGATAATAAAATGAAACTCTATGACGTCATTTCTGTTCACATGCACAGAACATCCTTAATCATACATGAGCTTAACATGTGTGTTGTTCCAGAGTCCAGATCCAAGAAGTTTATTGCTTTGATCCCATTCTTGATGTGGAAACTGCAACAGAAAACAATGCTGTTGTTGAATCGTTCCTTGATAATCCCCTCTCCCATTGCCCCTTCAGCGGACCAAGTTCTGTCAGAGCACACCAGTACAGTGGAAACTGCATGCGAACAGAAGCAAAACCTCCCTGCCCCCGTCGCTAATACCCAATCGTATCAGCGAGCGTCGGACAGAGATGCAGGGTGGCAGGTGGATATTAGCATGGATTTCTCCTCGGGGGGTGAAACATGGTTCAGATGTTTGACAAGGTGAAACGCTATAGTCAGGAGCCGTGCAGGGCCATATATTCGCATTAGCAGTGGTCTTCCCTACAGCAAAAAAAAAAAAAGAAAAGAAAAAAAAACTCTTCACGTCGAACTGATAATATTGCTGACGTCAGACGACATACTTTGCATGATTCACAGCAGTTGCCCCTCTCTGTCTCTCTGTCTCATTCTGTCTCTGTCTCTCTCAGTGTCTCTGTCTGTCTGTCTGTTTCTCTCTCTTTCTCTGTCTCTCTCTCTCTCTCTCTCTCTCTCTCTCTCTCTCTCTCTCTCTCTCTCTCACACACACACACACACACACACACACACACACACACACACACACACACACACACACACACACACACACACACACACACACACACACACATCTATTTTTCCATTCTTCAAATTATGTGCCATTTTAGTGGCAATGACTTTGCATCAGTCATACTAGGTCCCCCAAATGTATCCACTTCCGGAATGGATTTATGCGTTTTGTCTTGTAAGTTTTCTTTGGGGCGGACTCACCAGTAATTCTTTTTCAGATTTATTTCTTTTTAACCACATGTGCATTTCTACACCCATTCGTCGTCCTTTTTTTCGTTCCACATACACCCGCTTCCCATCAACCCCACTCCAACCACTTTTCTTGTCTGCAAATATCTAGATGCAATTGTCTTAATGATGAAGGAACTGTTGGCCTGCACTTCTTCTTCCCCTCTTTCTGTTTATATTGTATCTATCTATCTATGTATTTATCTGCCTATCTAACAGTCTATCTGTCTGTCCATCCATCTAAACACGCACATAGGCACACACACATAGATAGATAGATAGATTATTCATTGACTGATTGGTTGGTTGGTTGGTTGGTTCATTGATTGATTGACTGGTTGATTGATTGATTGATTGATTGATTGATTGATTGAAAAACACAGAGATTGAGTGATTGACTGATTGAGTAATTGATTGATGATGCAGAGATAGATCTCTGTGTGTGTGTGTGTGTGTGTGTGTGTGTGTGTGTGTGTGTGTGTATGTATGTGTGTGTGTGTGTGTGTGTGTGTGTGTGTGTGTGTGTGTGTGTGTAAAGAAAGCACGTCAAAATATACATGATTTAACCCTTTTCTGACACCGTATGGGAACCACCATATTCAGAGTTGTTCACAGCCATTTGTGACGTCTGTCTAGGCACGCCTTTCCTTTCCAGGGAGAGACGAATCTGTAGAATCCAGCTTGATGTGTTTGTCCAGCACTGGGTCTTAACAGAGGCACACCACATATGATGATATGATCTTCTCACCACTACGGGGGAGAAAACGAAACCATCAAAAGAAAGACAGCTCTCTCTCTCTCTCTCTCTCTCTCTCTCTCTCTCTCTCTCTCTCTCTCTCTCTCTCTCTCTCACACACACACACACACACACACACACACACACACACACACACACACACACACACACACACACACGTATATATTCTGTTAAAACAGAATGGTAAAAGGAAGTTTTAAAATCGACAGGTCTGTTTCGAGCGCTGGCTCTCCTCAGGATCCTGAGGAGAGCCAACGCTCGAAACAGACCTGTCGATTTAAAAACTTTCTTTTACCATTCTGTTTTTAACAGATGTTGCTCCCCAAGGGGTCGAGCATTTTAAGAATTGTATTAGGCATTTTAGTGGTATTTATATATATATATATATATATATATATATATATATATATATATATCGACCAATTAATCAATCAATCATTCAATCGATCAATCAGTCAATTAATCTGTCCATCCGTTTCTCTGTCTATCTATCTATCCATCTATCTGTCTGTCTGTCTGTTAGCCTGTCTATCTGTCTGTCTGTAAATCTATTTTACTATCTATCTATCTGTCTATCTATCTATCTATCTATCTATCTGTCTACCTGATTGTCTCTCTGTCTATCTACCTGTCTATCTGTGCGAATGTGTTTATGTCTATGTGTGAGTCTGTCTGTCTGTCTGTCTGAGTGTCTGTCTGTTAGTATGTGTATTTACAACTCAAGGCATGGCATATTGCAGAGGTTATTTGTTTGTATATTATTTGTGCTGTTTCCTTTCGTTTAGTGTAGAGTCCGTTTTGTATTCTATCCAGTTGTTTTTCAGTTTCTATACTGCGAATTTTAACACATATTTTCAATTAACTTCTATTCATCGCCTTTGCAGTTCAGTGCACAAGTAAACAATATATACTACCTGATATTTTTAAAAGTATTTAACTGCTTCTTTTCTTTTTTACATGTACATCTTTTTAGAACATAGCATCTTCATATTACATATATAGATATTTATACACATATAGAGATA
>JADBJO010000026.1:1027500-1032500 GCA_016801955.1 Conus betulinus | reverse complement strand
TCTCCTCACTCTCTCTCTCTCTCTCTCTCTCTCTCTCTCTCTCTCTCTCTCTCTCTCTCTCTCTCTCTCTCTCTCTCTCTCGCTCTCTCTCGCGCGCGCGCGCGCGCGCGCGCGTGTGTGTGTGTGTGTGTGTGTGTGTGTGTGTGTGTGTGTGTGTGTGTGTGTGTGTGTGTGTGTGAGGGACAACGATAGATGAGAGTGAGGGGGTGGAGAAAGAGAGAGAGGGAAAGAGGGACTGAGAAAGACAGGGAGAGCAGAAAACGTTCTTGTGTATACTGTCAAATCTATTTACAGGCGCGCACACACACACACACACACACACACACACACACACACACACACACACACACACACACACACAGCACACACACACACACACACACACACACACATACACACACGCGCGCGCACGCATACACACACACACACACACACACACACACACACACACACACACACACACACACACACACACACACACACTCACACAAAACCTCTACAGCTTCTCACAGACCATCCAACATACAAAGCACACACGTTACACATTTTCTCTGACTCCAAATCTCAACGGGTGGCAACTCGTTTTAGAAGGAAATCACAGCTCAAACCTCCCTGATTTTACACTGAGCTTCACCAACGCTGCTGATCTCTGGAGACCTGCGTCTATTCTGATGGCAGACTAGTCCCATGGCATCACATCACTCTTTGTGGTGTTGATGTTCACCATACCAGCTGCCTTCTTACTGGCATGTGGTAAAGATCCACCCTGGGGAGAACTTAATTCTGATCGTCTTCTCCATCTCATGTCTCCAGCGATATATGAGTCTGACGTGCGCAGGAATGGCTGGATACTGGCAAAGCTTGCAGAGAGGCTGGGTTTCAGTTTGCCTTCGAATATCTGCTGGCTCGATGGTGTACCTGGAACAGTTAAGAAGAACAATCAGAGAGAAGTGCTAGAGCCACTACCAACAAAACATTTCAAACAAATTAATATCCATCATCAAAACAACAACGACAGAGAAAAAAAGAAAACATAAACGCAAACAAGCAGGAAAAAAGTTTCAGAAGCTCGACACAACCAAGGGGAACGAAATGAAATGAATAATAGCTAGGGTCAAGATTCAATTCTGAGATAAGTCAAATTTGACTGGCCAGTCAAAATGGCTTCTGCATTTACAGGAGAAGATTGTGTGGTAGGCCTTTGAGCTAAATAAAGGTTTCTTACCATGGTTAATACGCAAACCATTGTTCCGAGAGTACCATGAGAGCACCGAGTTAGATCGTAATGCTAGGCAAAATGTTCTTTATGTTATGCTGTGCAAAATATTCTTTATTTCTAATCTATCTATCTATCTATCTATCTATCTATCTATCTGTCTGTCTGTCTATATGTATATAAATATATATATATGTATATCTTTATTTATATATATATAAATATATAGACATATATGTGTGTGTGTGTGTGTATGTGCGCGCGCGCGCGCGCGCATGTTTGTGTGTGTGTGTGTGTGTGTGTGTGTGTGTGTGTACACATGCGTACACACACACACAGATACACACACGAACGCTGATGAGGCTGATGGGGCGATAGCTGTCAGCCCTAACTCTGTCTTTGCCCTTCTTATGGATGGCACCATGTCAGCTTCTCGCCGGCTTTGTGGAACATGGCCCGTCTTCCAGCTGTGGTTGAAGAGAGCAAGGTGTTTGGTCTTTGCTTTGGTGCCGAGGTGTTTAAGCATCTCGTTGGTGACTTTGTCAGGACCTGGAGATTTCTTGTCCTGTAAAAATTTTGCGGCTTCTTCTAATTCTTTCAGTTTGAAAGGCCTGTCCTTGTAATCAGGTTCGTCTTGGTCATCCTGATGGTTCTTCATTTCATCATGGACTTGTTGTTTTCTGTCCTCTGTCACAGAGATGTTGCTGGTCTGCTCATAGCTGTCTATGAAGCAGTTCGCTGCCTCTCTCCCTGTCACAATCTCCTGATCTTTTTGGAGCATGGCAGGCACTGACCTTGTCTCTTCATTATTCATGGCTTTGGTCAGTTTCCAAAGTTTGTTGCCATCTCTGTCAAGGTTCAGCTTTTCTGTTTTTTTCCATCCAGCTTGTTTTTGCAGATTGGATGTAGGCCTTTCTGTATTTGGCAGTGCAGGCTTTGAGAGTGATGTTGTTTTCTTGTGTTGGGTTGTTTTCCACCTCCTCTCTAGTCCTTGTCACTTCATCTTCAAGCTCTTGCAGCTCTTCTGTCCAATATGGCCTGTAGTTCTTTCGAGCGCCACGTGGAATTGCCTCTGAGGCTGCTTTCAGGATGGCTTGGTTGAAGTTTTTGGTGGCTCTGTTGATGTTATAATCGTCCACTTTGATGGTCTTACAATACTCATCAGAGAGGCCCGCGAACATCTCCCAATCCGCCTTCTTGTAATCCCATCTGGAAAAGGACTTGGCATTGCTTGGTGTGTACTGCAAATTAATGGCCAGTAGTACTGGTCTGTGGTCGCTGCCTGCCAACTGGTTCTGTACCTTCCTGCCGGTTTTTTTTTTTGGCAAAGGTCTTCAGTGGCAAAGGCAAGATCTGGAGTGGTCGTGGTGAGCCATCGGCGAGAGAAGAGAAGGCTGGTGGGTCTTCTGGATCATTCAGCAGAAGCAGGTTGCTTCTCTATCTGCCAGTCCTCCACTTCGTCTCCTCTTCGGTCATTCTCACTGTAACCCCAACAGGTTGAATGGCTGTTAAAATCGCCTACTACTATGCAGTTCTCTGATGGTATGTCCATTTTCTGTAGAGAGAGCTCTTTGTCTTGAGGGCAGTACACATTGAAGATGGTGATGAAAGTCTTGTCCACTGTAATCTTGATTCCGTGGATTTCAGCTTCCTGATTTGTGTCCACTGTAAATTCCGAGGCTGGAATACTGTTCTTGACAAGTATCTGCACTCCTCCTTTCGGTCTTCCTTCTCTGTCCATCTTGAAGGTTTGGTAACCTCTGACTCTGAACTTGTGGTTGGGTTTCAGATGCGTCTCTTGGATACAGGCCACATCAATGTTTTCTGTGTGTACATTCTCTCAGTAAGTGGGATCTTTTTGTGGTAGACGCCCTCTGCATTCCACTGGAGAATGTTGAGTGGTCTAGGGGTTTCTCCGGGGTCAGATGTTTTTCGGCCAGTAGCATTTTCCCTCCGCCTCCGATGCCTGGTTCCTCTCACCGGGACGGGGTGACCACCAGACGCATGGGGTGGGCCCTTTTGAGGCACAGGGCCCGGCACTCTACTAGCCCGGCGGGACTCCTCTAGTAGAGCACCATATCGAAAATCAATGAGGTTGTCCATCCATATCGTAGATGCGTTGTACTGCCGTTACGCGCCAAGGGCCCAGTACATCCGTCTTCGGCGTTGGTTTTCTTGTCCGAGTTTTCCTCTCGTGGGCGACTTGCCGACCACGGCTGATGAGCATCCCCTACCCCTGGTTTGTTTCTCCGAGGTTTTCCTTCCCCGGGGCTAGAGGTTTTTATGCGCCTCTTACTCGCATGATGAACCCGTCACAGGACACATGGGGAATTTGATATGGTGTAACAGTGCACCTGTTACCCCCCCGTCCGTCCTGGTAGGAACATCGTCAGTTGGTCCGGGACTGCTTGTTCGACCAGGCAAGCCTGACTTATATCGCAGCTAACCTCATATCTGGGGGCCGACCCCCTATCCACCACCCGGGGACCCGCCGGGTTGGGGACAGTCGCCCCGCCGGGTGTGCTGGAGTGTAGTTCGGGTATGTGTTGAGAGTAGTTTGGGAATGTGCTGGAGTGTAGTTTGGGAATGTGTTGGAGTGTAGTTTGGGAATGCGTTGGAGTGTAGTTCGGGAATGTGTTGGAGTGTAGTTCGGGAATGTGTTGGAGTGTAGTTCGGGAATGTGCTGGAGTGTAGTTCGGGAATGTGTTGGAGTGTAGGTGTGGATGGCCCTGAAACGATCATGGAAGGCTTTCCAGATGACTTGCAGTTGTAGTTGGCTTCTAGTGTTCTGAAGTTCCACAAAAGATGTCCACAGTTTGTTAAGAAGACAATGTTTGGTGGTGAGTTGGTTTGATCATGAGAAAATATGCCCTGGATAGAGCAGTGGCCTTGACTCTGCTCAGTAGACAGAGGAGATGTTTACGGCTGGAAAATCCCAGGGGGTCTATTTCCATCTGTGTGTTTAATATCTTTATCTGTCTGTCATGATACGAAGTGTAATAGTCAGATTGGACAAAATAAATGCGCTTTACTTTCTGCTATTCGTCTGATGTATTTACCTATTGAAAAGAAACCACCCACGTGGTATTTCCCAAACAGATTTTCTTAATTAATCTAGCGTTGACACAAAGTTTAAGAAAAGCAACTATATTGTCAACTACAGTTCATACAGAGCCCGTATGAAACCATTTCAAAAAAAGTAATACCCAAATCAACCATCTTTTGTGGCCATTGACGTTTGGAGATGGCGATTACACGTCAACAAATTACTTGTTGTGGACCGGGTCAGGATAATAATTTTGAACAGTAGAAAATAAATGCACAGTAATATTATCTTGAAACTCCTGAGCCGAATGCCGAAAAAATGCTCTTATATTCCATTTCCAGATTTTCAAAAATACTGTCACACGTATGTTTCCTTTTTTCTAGTGATTTCGTTCTTAGGTGTTGTTGTTTTTCTTTTCTCTCATCTTTACCTGATTTATTTACTTATCTTTATTTAACTATTCTATTTATTGGTTTGTTTATTTATGTGTCTATTTGCTTATTCATTTAATTATTTATTCATTCTGCTGCCTGACAATATACTTCATCAATCCCATTCTTTATGACAGTTGATTGTGGAGTTTCAGTTCTCTTGCTGGCATTGGCAGAGTTTACCTGCACAATTTGAACGAACAAATCCGTACGAAATAAGGGAAAAGAGAGAAAGAAAGCTGACAGGAATAGAATAATGAATGTGTTAACATAGACATAGTCTGCTTTTCCACCACGACCCCACTCT
>JADBJO010000026.1:1002500-1022500 GCA_016801955.1 Conus betulinus | reverse complement strand
GTGCGTTGTTTGTGTAGTAGTAGTACTAGTAGTTTCATGTTACGTATTTTCACAAAACTATGTGATATTAGACGAGAGAGATAAAGAGGGACGGAGGGAGGGAGCGAGGGAGGGGGAGAGAGAGACAGTGAGGGAGACAGAGAGAGTGTGTGTGCTTACTAACGCGTGTGCGTGCGTGCGTGTGTGTACGTGTGTGTGCAAGTATATGGTATATACATGTAATTACACAAAACCACCACCAACATCATATTGAATACCTAACCGGACTATGTAACAACAAGTGGTAACTTTAAAAGCAAATTGATATCGGAAAAAAACTACATCAATCACAGACATGCCTGACAGCCATGGTAAGCAAGCCCTGAGAGGCCCACACTCACATAAAATATGGCCTCTTGATATGTTTGGTTTGCCATATACATGTGTGTGTGTGCGTGTGCGTGCGTGCGTGCGTGCGTGTGTGTGTGTGTGTGTGTGTGTGTGTGTGTGTGTGTGTGTGTGTGTGTGTGTGTGTGTGTGTGTGATAGAGAGATTAGGTGGGAGGGGGGGGGGGGGGGGGGCTAGGAAGATGGAAGTTAAAAGCGAACAACATAGTCTTCATAACCTTCCTGTTTGTTTCTATTAAAGAGAGAGAGAGAGAGAGAGAGGGGGGGGGGTGAGGAGGAGGCTGTGAGAGGGGGTAATTGTTAACAAACATAGCCTTCTCAACTTTCCTGGGGATTTTTATTAGAGAGAGAGAGAGAGAGAGAGAGAGAGAGAGAGAGAGAGAGAGAGAGAGAGAGAGAGAGAACCTTTATAACGTTCCTGCGTTTTCGACTTTCTCTTCTCCAAATCCTATTGCCTTTATGCGTGGCGCGTTTTGTATGAAACCCTGAAGTGCCTGACAGTGTTAGTCATAACAGCAGTCCTGGCTTTGGTTTGTGGTTCAAATCCCTCCCATGACGCAGCTATAAACTAAATCAATTTGGATCATTTTGCATCACAGTATAGTGCAAATAAATTCGTTGTGAACTGAATGAAGCAAATCTGTATGCTCTTTAGCAACGTTTGTTTTCGTCTGTAGTCAGTTCATGACGCCTTCACGATTTCCTTTTACTGGAGTTAATTTCACCTCTTCAGCTGTCGCTAGAGGAAGATGGAGCAGATTTCCTAGGAGCTTGAAGTTTAGGAGGTTGAACTAATTAACTTTTCTTGCCCATCCTACATCGCCAGCAACGACTCTGAGGTGCGGACAGACTGGATATTGCCAATTGTTACTGGACAGGCTGGGCGTCAATTTGCATTCTACTCATACCATAGAAAGCCTGGGTTAATGTAATGGTCAAAGTGAGGGAGAAATACGGGAAAAGAAATTGACTAATAGCGAGCGACAGACGTCAGTTTCATGCTGGAGCTCAATTATTCAAAGCTTCCTGAGATTAGAGAAGAATAATATTGTTTATGAATTTGTTGTTGGAGTTATGTCAGGTTTTGCAAATGTTTGATAGGATGGATGCTGGCTTCTTGATGCAACCGACTCAGCCAGAACAAGACCAGTTTGTTTTTTCCAACAACAATGACAACAACTGTAGCTCAACAATAACAACAGCACGACGACGACAACGACGACGACGACGAACAACAACAAACAACAAACAACAACAACAACAACAACCCTTGAAACGATGGGATAGGCCATTCAAGTGCAGATCAAGTGCTCTCATGCCTTCTGACAGTCACTAAGTGCTTAGATCGCAAAGCGTGCTTCTTGGGTGTGCATCTGTGTTCTGTCTGTCCGTCTTTTTGTATGTGCCTGTCTGGCATAGAGATGACTGTTGTCGAGGGGTATTTGGTTTGTGCATGTGTTTTCTGTCGTAACGTCTGAAGAAGGCATATTTGTGGAAAGTTTACGACTCTGTAGTTTGTCCCCTTCTCAGTAGTGCTGCAGCGTGCTTCATTTTTCTATTAAAAAAAATAATATTGTTTTGAACATGAGTATGCGTGTGCGCGTATGTGTGTGTGTGCGTTTAGTAGATGTGTATATGTATGTGTGTGCATATGTGTGCGTGCGTGCGCGCGCGCGCGCGCGCGCGCGCGCGCGCGCGCGCGCGTGTGTGTGTGTGTGTGTGTGTGTGTGTGTGTGTGTGTGTGTTCATGAGAGGTATGTGTGTGCATACACGTCTGTGCCACACTATTTTGTATGTGCATGTCCTTATGTGCTGTGTGCGGGTGTGAAGGTGTACTCACACTCAGTTGAACTTGCTGTCCTATGCAAGTCCTGCCCACTGATCTATCAGTAAAAGAAAGAGTATCAAAAAGCTTTTAAATGGAAATTAATAAATCAAGGTGCAAAAAAAATAAAGGAAAAAACTTTATTCTTTTCTACCTTATTCAGATAAACCTCCAGCGATCCAACCTCCAGCGATCCAACCTCCAGCGATCCAACTTTGGATCCATCACGCAGAGCATACGATCAAATCACTTCCGCCTTGTTTTCTATCACTGTCAGTGGAAAATTATTAGCAGGAGTAACAAAGCCCCATTTTCGCACAGTCATCATCGCTTTCTTTCTGCATGTAGGCTTTCTTTCCTGGGTTTCAAGTACACGGGTATACACTAAACCATTGCATTTGTTTGTTTGTCTGTCTGTCCGTATATATCGAAAATACAGACGGACATCTTTTTTTTGTATATTTTAAGGTAACAGACAAGCTTTGAACCTTGACGCATTAACCGCATTGTCTTCCTTGATGTTCATGGGTATCCTTCACGCACATAGACACATATTTTTGACATTCCTAATTTCGCTTCTTTTTGTTTCTGTTCTTTCGTTTATGCATTCGTTTGCTCGTTTATTTCTTTGTTTGCTCGTGCGTATTCCATTCATTTAGGAAACTTTACATGGAGGAATCAAAGGTTTTGTTTGAGAAAAAAAAGAGAGGCTGATTTTCCCAGACGCAAAATATTTTTTGCGTTGATACAAATAGAGAATGATTTATTCTCCCAGATACAAATAAGAGAAATAATATGTGTGTTACAGTTAGACGACGAGTATGATCAAGACAATTATAAATGAATGAAAAAAGATTGAGACGCAACTGAAGAATGAGAGAGTGAAATGGTAAATGAAAAATAGAAAGAATGAATACATAAAGTTGGTTAAAGCTAGGCTTTTTCTACGTTTGGATCGAAAATGGACAAAATAGAAGCTAATATCAGAATCTGGTTAAGTATCGGCTGTTGTTCGATATACATGAAGATAGATGTGAACCTCCTCTCCCTGTTCCCCGCCTCTCTCTCTCTCTCTCTCTCTCTCTCTCTCTCTCTCTCTCTCTCTCTCTCTCTCTCTCTCTCTCTCTCTCTCTCTCTCTCTCTGGTTCATTTTCTTTTTCACACGGTGATTTTCAAATGACTTGTTTCAAGCGAATACAAATACAATGACATAATCAATGAGTATCTTCCAGGAAGCTGATGCCTGCGATTCCCACAACTAACTCCATGCCGTTTGAAAAGAAGTGTTTGTCTGGCCTTAACAAAATGTTACCCCCATCTCCTCTCCCTCGTCAACTTCCGCCTCCTCCCTTTCCCCTCTCCCCAACCTCTTCTCTCCCCTGTCCCTATCCCTTCCCAATTCATCCCTGCCATTGCTTCTACCACTTTCACTCATCTATCTTGTTCAGTTGTTTTCCTGTCATAGTGATCTGTGCCTTTATTTTGTTCTTTTTCATCTTTGTCTGCTTTTGATCCTTAATCGTCATCTTCTTCATCATCTTCTCCTTCTTCTTCCTCTCCTCCTCCTCCTCCTCCTCCTCCTCCTCCTCCTCCTCCTCCTCCTCCTCCTCCTCCTCCCCCCCCTCCTTCTCCTCATCACACACGCACGCATGCACGCACGCATGCACGTACGCACGACGCACACACACACACACACACACACACACACACACACACACACACACCACCACCACCACCACCACCACCACCACCACCACCACCACCACACCACACATGTGTATACGCCCATATACACAGGGACACACACATACACAAATATATGTACACCTGCATGTGCAGATACGTGCTAGCTAGCAGGAGCTTGCTCATGTAAACCCACATATCCCACACAAACATACACATGCACATCTGCGCAAGCACACACACACACACACACACACACACGCGCGCGCGCGCGCGCGCGCGAACGAACATGCACTCGCGCACCGCATACACACTGCACACGCACATGGACCTGTCCCCTCATGCACATACATATACAAACACACGTGCACACATGCCACACAGGCATATAATGGCACAGCCAATGTTAGGTAGGCTACCAAAGGTCTGACCGGCGCGTTGCGCTAATGAGACACCCCAGACCTTCTTCTTAAATTGTCTCATCAAAGTCATTAATTCATTAATTCATCAGCTTTAGATCATGCGCGGTATGGTCTCGAAACTAAGCAGCGGATGTGATGTATGTGTATGGACTAGTCCCACGCAGTGACACCTCTTTGATCAAACTGAAACTGAAACTTTTCTCTTTCTCCTTATTCGTTCACTTTTTTTCTTACTTTTGGTCTTCTATTTCTTCTCTGTCCCATTTTTTTTTTCGAGGGGGAGCTGGGCCATGGCTTGTGGCAAGTCAAAGCAGAGTACGGAAACACAGAGAAACTGTGTAAACGTTGAATAAATGTTGACAGAATTCCAAACTTTTATGTTCACACATTTATCGATTTATTTCTTTCCTTGTTTCATTATTTCCTTCTTTCTTTTTTTTTTTTCTTTCTTTCTTTCTTTCTTTCTTTCTACTTTCTCTTTCTTCACAGTCATTTGTTTGTTCGATCTCTGCAAGTTACTCTATCAATGCCAGCAACAGAATTGAAAACTCAGCAGTCGGGTTGCAAAACAAATAAACAAATAAACAAATGAAACGAAGAAGAAGAGACAAAAAACGTATTTGAATAACTGAAAATAAGGAATTTTTAAGAGCAGCGTTATGTTTAGTGGCATTGCGTTGCCACTTCGCTTGAAACACACTTTGCTTGTCAAAGACAAATTTCTGTATGTTAACCTTCTATGACACACTTTTACTGTTTGCTGATACGGCTCAACAAGACGTAGCATGTTGACCTGTTACTACAATCTCTATTTGTCATGCGTCACAAAAAGATCGTAGATTTGGAGATTCTTTCTAGGATTCCATTTCATGTGCACATAAAAAAAAATGACTGCCAGAGTGTTAAATGAAGTAAAGTTGATATATACAAATTTTCTTTATAAAAGTTTGTGGAAACACTCAAATGTTTTTTTAAAAAAATGCGAGGGGGAAATATACCACATGGGTAGTTAGCTCATTGAATCTGAAAAAAAAAGACATTTGAACATAGAAAATTTTTATTCTATCTGAACTGGCGATTAAACATACAACTACAGAGATATATTTACGAACAATACGAAAATATAGAAGGATAGTAAACCCTAATCTGGTCAACAGATTTTAGATTTAAAGATGATTAGTGACGGTGCAACATCTTCTCATATGGGTAATTATTCATCAAACACACAGATGGAAAATTTGATCATCAGGACTTTTACAACAGGAGAGATCTCCTCCAACTGAAGAACAGTCAACAGCACCACTCAATGCTGTAAAGATTTTCTCAAGATCAACCAATGTACCACTAAGGATTGTCTTCTTCAGTAAAGGTGAAAAATACGAATTTTGAATGAGATAGTATACTATCTATACATTGTCACAAAATTACCCGACATTTCTAACATGTGTTATCCAGATAATCACTATGATCAAGAGTATACAAATTTAAAGCACACTGTACCAGGTGAGGAGCAATCATCCACCCTATCCAACATCTGTAAAACCTGACGTTACCGCAGTAACAAATTCAACACATTCTTCTTGAGGCTCTGGAGGTTTTGTCTCTTACCATTCCAATCCTGCCCAATATCCATTCTCTCCTGTGCGCTTCGGAACCTTTGCTAGCGACGTGGGATGGACAAAGAAACTTGGATCGATTCATCCTCACGAAAAAAAACAACTACTCTATCTTCCCTTTACAGACAGCTGATTAGGTGACATTAACTCCAGGAAAAGTAACTTGTGAAGCTGTCCTCAGCTAATGAGTACAGCTTCCAGAAAGAAAGCAAAATTCCCTAGTTCAGTTTCCATCGATTTTATTTGGATTCTTCTGTGAATCCATATTGATCTACTTTACAACTATTCACAGGAGAGATTCGGAGCACAAAACAAAGTCACGTCAGATGTTACGACTTCGACTTTCGGGCATCCCAGGTGTATTTATAGCAAACGTATCATGGCCGAGGACGTTATCATTTGCGGGTTAGAAAATCGAAAAAGAAAAAGACAGAAAGCTCATAAAGGTTTTATCTGACGTTTGTGAGCGGGGACCATCAGCGTATAGGATGGAACTCTTTTCTATTCAATCTTCCGTCATTTTTTGCTACATCTAATATCAGTTTCTCCGATTCATTTTTGTTTGTGTGTCTGTCTGTATGTATGTCTCTCTGTCTCTCTGTCTCTGTCTCTGTCTGTCTGTCTGCCTGTCTGCCTGTCTCTCTCTCTCTCTCTCTCTCTCTCTCTCTCTCTCTCTCTCTCTCTCTCTCTCTCTCTCTCTCTCTCTCTCTCTCAGTCTCTCTCTCTCTCAGTTTTGTGTCGACAGACAGCTATGTGTTTTCTCGAAGTACAGGTACATTGTGAGATTTTGAATGTGAACTGATGCTTATTTACCACTTCATCTGAATACATCACACTAATTTATGAGTGGGAAAATCGGCTCCTAATTCCTGCAAGAGACAGTCGATTGACCAAAACCTGCATTAGGAGAGAAAGTGATGTGTAATTATGTGATTTATTTGCATTCAGAATGAAACAGCTTTCTCCCAAAGCCGATTCAGCAATGATCTTATTTCCAAGTCAAAATGCATGGTGGTCTGCCTGTGTTCTGAAACGTTTCTTAGCGCCAGAGTGTAGACTTGTTTAGGGAGATTTCAACTTCAAATGAGAAAATAAAGACTGATAAAGGATTACCTATTCGTTGTACACAGAAGGTGTTCATAATAAATGTTACGTTGTAGGATTTGAGTGGGTAAATCTGAAAGCCATCTCAAAGTGCACATACATTCTGATGTGTTGCGCTCTCTCTCTCTTTCTTTCTCTCTCTCTCTCTCTCTCTCTCTCTCTCTCTCTCTCTCTCTCTCTCTATCTATCTATCTATCTCTATCTATCTCTATCTATCTATCTGTCTATCTATTTATCTATCTATGTATCTATCTATCTATCTATCTATCTATCTATCAACAGAAAAAGAAAAGAACGTGATCAAGGTCTTCAATATTTACATTTGTCTCCTTCCCTCCTATCCCCTCATTCTCTCTCTCTCTCTCTCTCTCTCTCTCTCTCTCTCTCTCTCTCTCTCTCTCTCTCTCTCTCTTATGTCACAGACAAGGACTGTGTTATTTGCAGAGGAGAAAATCACAATAGAAAAAGACAGGGAAATTAAGAAGGTTGTGTTTTGTTTACATCTCTGGCTGGCTCCCTCTCTCTCTCTCTCTCTCTCTCTCTCTCTCTCTCTCTCTCTCTCTCACACACACACACACACACACACACACACACACACACACACACACACACACACACACACACACACACACACACACACCCCCAAAAAAAAGACAGGAAAATTATAAAGGTTATGCGTATTTACATCTCTCTCTCTCTCTCTCTCTCTCTCTCTCTCTCTCTCTCTCTCTCTCTCTCTCTCTCTCTCCAGAAAAAGACAGGAAGGTTATGAATGCGATATTTCTTTACATGTATCTCTTTCCTTCCTCCCTCGCACCTTCTCTCTCTCTCTCTTTCTCTCACTCTCTCACTCTCTCTCTCTCTCTCTCTCTCTCTCTCTCTCACACACACACACACACACACACACACACACACACACACACACGCACGCACGCACGCACGCACGCACGCGCGCGCGCGCGTGCGCGCGCGTTCGTGCACCTTTCCTTGATATAAAAAAAAGCCTATGACCAAGTCTAGCATGCTTAGCTTCTTTATGAACTAAGATAGACTGGTTCATCGGCACATTTACATCATTATTTTAAATGCTTTTTATGAACTAAGATAGACTGGTTTATCGGCACATTTACATCATTATATTAAATGCTTTTTGAGTAAAAGAAATATACTGGTTCGAGTAGGGAATTCATACTCAATTTTTTTTATCTCTTCACACGGGCTTGCCTCAAGGTTCCGTAATTGCACCTCTGTTACTTAATATCTTGATGAACCATTTGTCATCACATTTGTCAAAACATGTAGTATTAGTAGAAGACGCAGATGATATCTGTATACGGATGAATGTTATAATGAAGAGAAATGCATCTAAAAGGGCTTTACTCTATATCAAGAAGCTATATCAAAAGGAACTTGATGTATTAAACAATTTCATGGTCAAAAATGGTCTTACATTATCTACAGTAAAAAAAAAAAAAAAAAACATATGATGCTTTTCAACAATGGTAGTAATCCTGCTGAGCTACCATTGTTTAAAACTGAAAAAAAAACGATACAATCCAGTACAAGTGATATGGTGAAATGTATGGGGGTGTTTCTTACAACAAAGCTAACGTGGAACTCTCATATCAGCCACATTGTTGCTAAAGCAAGAAAATGCATACATTTCCTGAAAGTTATAAGTAAACAATACTGGAGACAAGGCGGCAAAATTTGGAAACATCTGAGCACGTCACTAATTCGATCAAAATGTCTTAAGGACAAAAAAAAAATTTTCAGTGCTCCAAATTATTTACTTAAGGAACTTCAAAATATCGGTTTCAAAGGATACATGCTCGCTGTTGGTGTACCTTTTCACGCATTAACCCTTGGAACTTATAAAGAAATTGGAGAATTGCACTCGGATGAATCTCGAAATCTTGCATGTGCAAAGGTGTACGTTCTTAGAACCTCAACAACTTCGGAAGAAGTACAAATAAAATCAGAAATAAATTTTCCTAAACGGGCGTGACAGATATCTTCATTAAATAAATTGGTTCATATGTATCAGACTTATTTAAAGAGTCGAAATAAATCCATATAATATTGGTGCACAGTAAACAGTTTCTCCCTACCCTACCTGGGAGACGAATAAACCACATTTTGGTATCGATTACACTGATGTGAAGAACAATGAGAAAATAAACATAATGCAAAGTGAAGTCCGAACGCACCTAGAGAATGAATACCCAAGTCATTTAAAGGTATATAAAGATGGTTCATTCTGGTGCTGGTTCAGATTTTGTAACACCAGCTTTAAAAAAAAAAAAGGAAAGTCATACTTTATTGGTAAAAAAAAAAATCGGTCTATCGTTGCTATGCTATGGCTCTTAATTACATAGTTGAGATTCTATTGAACATTTTTGAAATTTTATTTTGCGTCGATTCTCAGTCCGTACTGTACGCTTTACGTTCATTTGAATAGAAGAAAAAATCCAAAATTATCATAGAAATCAATCAAATGATTGACATTTTAAGTGTAAATGGAAGCTATGTTGCCTTTTGTTGGATTCCTTTAAATGTTGGATCGTATTCAAATGAATGTGCTTATAGAGCCGCAAGAAAGATGCAAGGCATGAAAGGGAATCCATAGAAATAAACATTCCACTATCCGTTACAGTGAGGTATCATTAACATGAGCAAACATCGTGGAACAAAGTTTCAGAATCTCTCCATAGGAAGAAGAAATTCTCTAGTGTCTAAATGAATTCCGATGATTTTGCAAACAAAAATAGCTGTGA
This sequence comes from Conus betulinus, assembly GCA_016801955.1. Taxonomy (NCBI): domain Eukaryota; kingdom Metazoa; phylum Mollusca; class Gastropoda; order Neogastropoda; family Conidae; genus Conus; species Conus betulinus. The sequence goes on along the minus strand of JADBJO010000026.1, from coordinate 1,012,687 downwards.
CTTATACTAACATTTTCAAATTTAGATACATTATTTCGCTGTCTTTTAGGATAAAGCTTAATGCCTTCAAAAAAAAATTCAGCAAGAATGTTAAATGTTGTGTGTGTGAACAAGTTTCAAAACAACACATTCTCCTGGAACGTCAGAGATTGAGACCTGTTTTACCGGCTTTTGTGAGAGTTCTCTTGAAAGTATCCTGGAAAACTTTACTTTGTTGATTGATTTTGCGAACTGTTTACTACGCAGTCCTATGGGACGTTTGTTATAGTTATAGTTTGTGTTATGATTCACAATAGTTCTTTAACGTGGTTTTTCTCGTACCTTTTTTAATTGTATTATGAAGATTGTAAAGATGCCTTTTTTGTAATTGCAAGATAACCCACCCACTCACACCCTCTTCATGCTCCCCCTCACCATACCCCTTTTTCTTCATCTAATATCACCTAATTTGGAAAAGACGATAAATTGAAGACAATAAGAACAATAAACAACAACAACTCTCTCTCTCTCTCTCTCTCTCTCTCTCTCTCTCTCTCTCTCTCTCACGCACTCACGCACTCACGCACGCACGCACGCACACACACGCGTCAGGTGCCAGATCCCTCAGATAATCACTAGATACATGATGGATTGATCACTTAAGAAAGCGACGGTGCTAATCACCTGTGATTTATGAGGCGTTATGTGAGGGCGGCCATCAGTGTAAAGCAAGGCATTTGGCTCTTTCTAGTCATTCTTCGTCTATTTTCGATAAAATCATAACGAGCTTCTCTGACTTTTTTAGTCTGCCTTCATCATTTTGTGTCATCTTTATAGTTATGTGTTACTCGCAGAACACGTAAACTGTAGGATTTAGATGCAAATTGATGCCTGGTCTCGCCTTTAACGTTGCCAATATCCAATGTATTATAAACACGTCGCCACAAAATGTGAGAAAGGGGAGACTGGGAGGGTTGAGTGATGGAGGGAGGGGGATTAGGACTGATTTTTGTGTTGGGAAATGTCCTCTTAATCCATGCAGAAGACAACTGATTGGACAAAATTTGAGTGAAAAAGGAGTGATGTTTAATTCTATGATTTATTCACATTCAGAGTAGACCTGAATTTTCCAAAAGCCAAACCAGTAACAATGTTAATTTAAGTCAAAATGCATAGAGGAAGAGAGTATGCCATATTTCTCAAACTTTTCAGTGTTCCGAAGGAGATTTATTTAGGGAGATCTTAAATTTAAATGAGGAAATAACTGTCCTGAAGGATTGCTATCACTACTATGCACATGAAAGGTGTTCGAAATCAATGTTTTAGAATTTGAGTGGGTAACCTCAAAATCGTCTTAGAATGTAATCTCTCTCTCTCTCTCTCTCTCTCTCTCTCTCTCTCTCTCTCTCTCTCTCTCTCTCTCTCTCTCTATCTATCTCTCTATCTCTCTCTCTATCTATCTATCTATCTATCTCTCTATCTCTATCTATCTATCTATCTATCTCTCATATACAGCAGCACGTGTCATAAATTATCTCAAAGCTCTTGATCTAAGTCCATAAGCTAGCAAACGAAGCGTTATGAAACAACGTGTTCAATTTGAATTGGGCAACAGACAGACGCTGTGCTCTACAGCAAAGTATACTCACGTGTCCCAAAACATGGACCTAAACACCATGAAGTCTGAATGCAAGTGTGAGTGATCCATGATAAGGATATAGGCTTGTTTCAATGAATGAACACACAAGAAGAAATATGGGCTTACATGATATGAAAAGAATAAGAAAACTACACGGTCAGTGAATGTTCAAGCAAACATGTATCACCAAATTAAAGCATTATACTCATTAAAACAATCGAATTCACTGAGTTTGATATGGAAAAGAATTCCCAGCTATCACAATGTACAAGAGACAGTGATAAGGGTTAGCTTTCGTCCCATTTGGCAACATACTGTGAACACAGGGTAAAGTGAAAGTCGGTAATGTCGTTTTCACTCAAATTGCTTGAGCCTCCATTTCGCCCAGAAATCAGACACGAGTTTAACACCTCTACTATTCTAGATCAGATTTCAGACATGACAGAGGCTTAATTATTTGGCCCCCTTCGGAAATGTGGAATACGCAACAGAAGCAAGCTCACAATGTCGATGTGAAAGTGTTCCTGATAGTTCCCCTCAGATGACCTTGTCGACAGACCAGGCCCAGTCAAGGCACATGAAAACGGTGGGCACTGAATGCAAATAGAATCTCAACCTCCTCCCCCCCCCCCCCCCCCCCCCAGTGCTAATACTCTCTCTTATCAGAGCTCGTCCTGGGGGATATGGGCGAGAGGAAGTGTGGTGGTTGAGTAGTAGATGTCGAAGTATGCGTTAAATGATTGATAGGGGAAAAACGTTTTGGTTAGGAGTGGGAACGAGAAATATGTTGCCATTAACCGTGGCCTTCGTTTCAGGGAGAAATCCGCTCAAAAATGAACTCGTAATATTGCTGAAGTCAAAAGACATGCTCAGGTTTGCTGCTCTCTCTCTCTCTCTCTCTCTCTCTCTCTCTCTCTCTCTCTCTCTCTCTCTCTCTCTCTCTCTCTCTCTCTTATGTGTTTCTCAAAGAACACGCAAACTGAGATTCAAATATGAATTAATGCTTGTATAACAGTCCATTTTGGAAACATGACCACAAAGATGTTAGAGATGTGAAATTAAGAGGGAGGGAGGAGGTCGAAGTGATTTATCTGTGGTGAAATTGATTCCAGATCCCTGCCAGAGATAGTTGATCGATCAAACTTTGAATCAGAAAAGGATGAGGGGTTATTGTATGATTCGTTTACGTTCAGAATAAAAACATACTCCTCCAAAAGCCAAATCAGCGCTGATGATTTTCAAGTCCATGATTATAATAATGGAGTTCTGTATTGGTACTAAAAGCTATCTGAGTGCAAAATGTAGATTTGTTGAGAGAATTTTAACTGAGAATAAGATATTAAAGACTAATAAAGGATTACCAGTACTTTGAATATAGAAGGTGATGAAATTGAATGTTACGTTACAGAATTTATGACCAGGCAAGCATACAATCGATCAGCTCAAATCATTTTGTTGGCAGACTCAAAACGACGCCTATGCATCAGAACAACGGAATGCACTGTGCTTCAAACGGAAAAGGATCACCTGTTACTTTTATTTACAAAGGACAATGGGAAGAATTACCTTTTAGTCTCATTTGGCAAAAGATTATGAAACAAATCAAAGTGGAATTCTATGATTTTGTTGTTAATCAAATTGCTAGAATCTCCATTTCGTCCAGAAATCAGACACGAGTTTAATACCTCTGCTGTTCCAGATTTCAGGCATAAGAAGTCTATTATTCGGCCCCCCCCCCCCCCCCCCCCACCCCGCCCCCACCCCCACCCCCCCCTTGGAATGTGGAGAATGCAACGGAAACAAGCTCACAATGTCGATGTTGAACTGTTCCTCACAACCCTCCCTCAGATGGCCTTGTCGACAAACTAGGCCCAGTCAAGGCACGTGAAAACAGTGGGAATTGAATGCAAATAGAATCACAAACTCCTCCCCGCAGTGCTGATTCTCTCTCTTATCAGAGCTCGTCGGACAGAGATCCAGAGCGATTTGTAAATATTAGCATGAATTGGTCCTGGGGGAGACGGGAGGAAGTATGAATTGTGGGGGTGTGGCCCGAATGATTGATAGGGGGAAACGTTACGGCAAGGAGTGAGAACGAGACATATGTTCCCATTAACAGTGGACTTCGTTTCAGAGATAAATTTGCTTAACAATGAACTCTCAGAGTGCATTACATTCTACTAAATTACTCTCTCTCTCTCTCTCTCTCTCTCTCTCTCTCTCTCTCTCTCTCTCTCTCTCTCTCTCTCTCTCTCTCTCTCGGCAACACATATAGATCTGCCTTCGAGAGAGATTGCGATGGTTTCCTCATGCAGCTAGTGAAGGGTTTTCATGTTTATGATATACACTTTCCCACTTACTTCATCTTCAATTTTTTTTTTCTCAATTTCAAATCTTTGCCAAGTCATTACTATAATGATGGAAGAAGTGTTAACCTGCACTTGTTTTCCCCCCACTACTTAATTTGTCAGCATTATTCTCTCTCTCTCTCTCTCTCTCTCTCTCTCTCTCTCTCTCTCTCTCTCTCTCTCTCTCTCTCTCTCTCTCTTGCTCGAATGGGACAATCGTATTTGCTCAAGCAAAAGATTTACAAGGTATAATTCATCCACGAAGAATCATACTCGGGAATTGTGCTTTGCTATTGATGCAAACAAATATGTAAAGTAACCATTCATTTGATTTATGTTTGGAGCAAATGACTGAACTGCAATCACTTTGATACAAAAATTACATACATGTAGAACTAACCTGTCCTGTGTTTATAGATAATAAACTCAATTTTAGTTTATGGTACCCGCTCCATTGTAATTTTTGAGGTAATTCAATACTATTGACATATCACACAGAGTCAGATGTATTAAGATACGTGCTTTTAATGACTTAAAAAATAACAATTAATGAAACAGCTAACAACATTTGATATTACCCACTTTTTAACTAAGGAGATGCAGTTGTGAATGAGAAGACTTGCCAGCATCGAAGCATAATTAATATGGTAGGATATCTTTGGTACATTCCATATGTTTGTGTCCTTTTTCTTTTGAGTTGCTTTATGTTGTTGCCTCTTTCGCTATTTACAGTCTTTTTTAAATGTTTTGTCCAGTGTGTTTGTCTTCAGAAACTTGCAAAGGCCTAAACCATGTATGTCTTATGTTCTGCCCCCCCCCCCTCTCTCTCTCTCTCTCTCTCTCTCTCTCTCTCTCTCTCTCTCTCTCTCTCTCTGTCATAGCTCTTGACCTGTTTGATGGAGCAATATCCAGCAAGCAATGAAGAACAGAGTAGTGTGTTTTCGTTTTACACAAGAAAACAGACAGATGCCCAGTGATGACTGTGTAAACACCGAATTAGTGAGCGGGAATATATACGTGGGTAGTTTCTTTTAAGTAAATGATTAAATCAGATAACAATGATATGTAAAAACAAAAACTATAGTTTTTCCCAAGTTCACATCACATTTCATATTTTGACCAACAAAAGAAGATACAAACGTGTGAACATTACAAAGATATTCAAGAATGGTAAGCTAATCTAGCGAACAAATTTTGAATTCGTCAGATGGATCTTCAGCAGCATGCAGGAAGAGGGGGCAGGTGCCTTCATCATTCATAGAGCAACAATGGTTAATGCACAGACACTAAGAAAAAAGACTTATTAGCTCGACTGGTCTTAAAAAAACAGGCATATTCTTCTGTACACCGAGGTGCCATTTTGACTGGAGAGACAGATCCCAACGTAATCTCAGAACGGAATTTGAACCTAACTCGACTACTCTTTGCTGTGTGGAGCCTTGCAGTCTTTTTTTTTTTCGTTTTAGCGTTCCCATTTTCTTTATGTTGTTGTTTTGCTAACAGACACACATGTCTTTGACTTGTGTTATTATCAGTGGCACTAATACTTCTTTATCACTGATCTCTGTCATTCCAGGCTGCATCCAGCCACAGGAGATTGGAATGCAAATTGAAACCCAGCCATCCTGCAAGCTTGGCCAATATCCGGCATATCCTGCGCATGTCAGACTCGTACATCTCTGGACGCTTGGGATGGGAAAGACGACCAGGACTGGTTTCTCCTCAGAGTAAGTAAGTTTTCTCCTCATTCACAAGGACGTGATTTGGTATGGTGAATGCTATCACGGGAATAAGAGAGTGGTGTGAGGTCACAAGACAGTCTGCCATCAGAACACACTGAAGGCCCCCAGGTGGATCGCAGTGTCGGTGAGCTCAATGTAACGTCAATCAGGTCTGAGTTGTGATTTCTTTCTCAAACAGGTTGCCATCAGTAGATATCTGGAGTCGTACAAAACATAACAAATGTAAATATAACGGGTAATGGGTAAGAAAGAGTATGTATGTGTGCACGCTCACGTTGCTCTCTCACAATATATGTAAGTACGTATGTATGTGAGTATATATATATATATATATATATATATATATATATATATATATATATATATATATATATATACATATATATGTGTGTGTGTGTGTGTGTGTGTGTGTGTGTGTGTGTGTGTGTGTGTGATCACAGAACCATCAGATATTTCCAGTATGCTTAATAGGATAATCATTTTAAGCAAGCACAGTGCCGCAACGAACACATTGTACCATAGACTAGAAACAAGCATCCACCCTGATAAACATTCATAAAATTTGACACAGCTTCAACAACGAATTACACACGATGATATTATTCTTCTCTTCTAGTATCTGGAGGCTTTGTCCAGTACAGCTGCAACGTGCAATTATCTTACCCCTGTCCGCTATTGATCAATGTGTTTCTAGTATTCCTTCTTTACTTTGACCATTACAACTATCCAGACTTTTCCTTGCCTCACCCAATAGTAGAAATGAAATGGAACCAGCCAGCAGTCCTTGCCAATATTCAGTCTATCCTGCGAACTTCGGTAGCGACGTGGGATGGGCAAGGAAAGGATTGATTTATCCCCTTGGGAAATCGGCTCCATCTTTCCCGTTCAGACAGCTGGTAAGATGAAATTAACCCCAGGAAAAGTAGTGCTTGGACTGTCTCCCGTTGTTCCCATAAAGCAAGTAGCATTGCCTAGTTCTCTCGCATTGATTTTACTTAGACCCTGTTGCGATTCAAAGTTGATCCGTATTATTTTAGGGTACCACTATCTAGGGAGGGATTCCGAGCACAAAACAAAGTCAGAGCAGATGCTATGTCTAGCACTATCGGGTGTTTATAGTAAGTGTATCACGAGCAAAGGTGTATGTTTGTGGAAGAGAAAGTCAGCGTATGAAAAGACTGGAAGATTGTGAAGGTTCTCTCTCTCTCTCTCTCTCTCTCTCTCTCTCTCTCTCTCTCTCTCTCTATCTATCTATCTCTCTATCTATCTATCTCTATCTATCTATCTATCTATCTCTCTATCTATCTCTCTCTCTCTCTCTCTCTCATGAAAAAAAGACGAAGATCCTGTATATTTCTGTCTCCTTCCATCTCTCTCTCTCTCTTCTCTCTCTCTCTCTCTCTCTCTCTCTCTCTCTCTCTCTCTCTCTCTCTCTCTCTCTCTCTCTCTCTCTCTCTCTCTCTCTCTCTCTCTCGTGGGCATAGATGAGGACTGTTATTTACGAGACACAAACAGAAGACAGGAAAGCTATGACGGTTATGTTTGTTCGCAGGTATCTCCTTTCTTCCCTTCCTACCACCTCACTCTGCCTCTCAGTCTCTCCCTCACACAAACACACACATACACATACATACACACATCCATGCACACACGCGCGAGCATGCACGCAGGTGCGTCAGGTGTCAGGGCCCTCGGATAATCATCAGATGCATGAATAATAGACCACTGACAGAAAGAGTAGCAGTGCTATTCACCTGTGATTTATCAGGCGGGCGTTTTGTGGGCGGGGCTATAGACGTAAAGCGTGAATCCCTTTCCATTCAGTCTTCGCTTATTTTTTTCGATGAAATCAGAACCGAGTTTCTCTTACGATTGTTTGCCCTTCCTCTTTACTCTTTTAATCATGTTGTGACGTCTTGACAGCTTCGCGTTTCTCGAGGAACACGTGAGCTGTGGGATTTTTAAACGTGAATTGATGCCCGTTCACCCCTTACCCGTTGCTAATACCCAATCTATAATGGATACGTCGCAACAAAAATGTGATAAATAGGTGACTGGAAGGGATGAGGGATGGGTGGGGGGCCGGAACTGATTGATGTGTGGGAATTTGCTCCAGACTGCTGCAAGAGACAGCTGACTGGCCGAAATTTGAATGAAAATGAGTGACTTGTAATTATGTGATTCACTTGCTTTCTCGCGAAGGCAAGTCAGCAGTTTTGTTATTTCTTAGTCAAAAACACACGATGAAGAGATTTTTCCATGAGTCTGAAACTTTTCAAAGTGTTCAGATGTAGGTTTGTTTTCAGGAAAAGGGGGAAATATTTTTCCATTCGGGAATGAAGAATTCTGAAGTATTGCCCTAACTATGTATTTGGAACATGTCCCAATTAAATGTTCTACAATGTGGCTCTGTAGCCTCAAAACTGTTTCAGTTTGCAATCTCTCTCTCTCTCTCTCTCTCTCTCTCTCTCTCTCTCTCTCTCTCTCTCTCTCTCTATATAGTAACACGACTACTAGTTATGACGTAGCTCTTGATTTATGTGATGGAGAAATCACACTCTCAGTATAGCGGAAGATGACGTGTAGTGTAACAACGAGTTCAGGTTGAACCAGACAACAGACAGACGCTCTGTTGTACAGCAGAGTGTTGCTGAAATGCTCCAGACGAGGATCAAAACTCCATAATGTCTGCATGCATGTCTGTTGGAGCCATGATCGGGTCACAGGCCCATTTCAATGGATTAGCACACAGAAAGAGACACAGTCACACATAGTACAAGAAACAATAAGGAAACGGTAAACGATTAACGAATGACCAAACAAACATAAACCAACTAAAATCAGTTCCTTGGCAGACGCAGCAATACCTATTCGCACCAGGACAGCCGAATTCACCGCGCTTGACATGGGAAAGGATTACCTGTTATCATTTCTCCCAAAGATATTGAGGAGGATTACTTTTCATCTCACTGGGCAATGGACAATGAAAATTAGTAAAAATCAAACTCCATGTTTTCACTCAAATGGCTAAAGCCTCTATTTTACACAGAAATCAGACCCGAGTGTAATGCCTGTGCCGTTCCAGATTCCAGATTTAAGATGTTTTAATCCTTTTCGAATTGGGAACAACTCACAATGTTGTTGAACTGTTCCTCGTGATCCTCGCTCAGACTTTCTCTTCCACAGGCCATGTTTAATCAGAGCTCACCAAAACAGTGGAAATTGAATGCAAATAGAGTCTAAACCTCCTCGCTCTCAGTGCTAATAACTCACTCTTATCAGCGCTCGCCGGACACAGACCAGGGGTAGGTAAATATTAGCATGGATTTGCTCCCAAAAGAGATGGGAGGGAGGGAGGCGGCGGGGGAGTGAGAGATGGGGGTTGTGCTAAATGGTTGATAAGGTGAAACGTTATGGTCAGGAGTAGGGAAGAGCCATTGTTGCCATTAAATGTGGTCTTCCTTTCCGCGATAAATTCGCTTAACAGCGAACTCATTATATTGTTAATGTTAGCAGACATATTCAGGTCTTCTTCTTCTTCTTCTTCTTCTTCTTCTCTCTCTCTCTCTCTCTCTCTCTCTCTCTCTCTCTCTCTCTCTCTCTCTCTCTCTCTCTCTCTCTCTCTCTGTGGATGATAGGTATGTATGTATGCATGTATGTATGTATGTATGTATGTGTTTATATATATATATATATATATATATATATATGTGTGTGTGTGTGTGTGTGTGTGTGTGTGTGTGTGTGTGTGTGTGTGTGTCTGTGTGTGTCTCTCTCTCTGTCTCTCTGTCTGTTTTCTGTCTCTCTGTCTGTTTGTCTGTCTGTGTGCCCGTGTGTGGAAATGAATGTGCCTGTGATTGGAAGTGTGATATGTTGCTAAATTCATTTGATGATTGTTTTGTGCATAGATTTACTATTTATCGTCGTTGAGTATGGGCAACTGTTTTTATTGTATGTAATTCGTTGTTTGTTTGTACATTGTGTACTTCAATATATGATGCGTTACATCTGCATGCAGTGTTTCAATTATGGATAGCGCATATAGAGAATGCACGCCGCCTAGGATGTTTAAGACCGTTTGACTGTATTGGTTTTGCTTTAAGATATACGCACTTAAGATATACACTCAAAACATGGGGTAATGTGCAAAAAGTTAACATATGAAGACTGATTTCTGGCTCTGTAATTTCGTTTTGTTCCGAACCAATTAATCCGATTCCGTGGAACCGGTAATGTTGCGGAGTTTAGGATGTCATTGCTGTTGGCAGGGTCCCACCATAGATTTTTTTAACAGTTTGTAGAAAATACTTTGCTTCAAGTCTGACTCAGATTATTCTCAGATGAGATCACATCGGCAAAAAGAAGTATTAAATGCGCTAACAAAAGCTATAGGTTAAACAGGGGAGAGATCATCCGTGTTGAGAGTCGAACAAAATCAGAATCTCTCTCTCTCTCTCTCTCTCTCTCTCTCTCTCTCTC
>JADBJO010000026.1:967500-997500 GCA_016801955.1 Conus betulinus | reverse complement strand
CAAGAACATTTCAACTGCACCTTGATCAAAATTTGAAATGAAGTTCGGCGTGAATACATAAAAAAAAACATGATTAAAAAATCAGTCTGTTTCTCTTTCATTACCAAAGACGCACGTCATACCACGTCTTCAGAACGTGAAGAAACCCATTGTCCTTACACTTCATCAAGTTGACTGTGAACACAAAGGCCAGTTCAAGAGAAAAAAAAAAGACATTGTCGACTGCTTCTTCCACGTCGCGAAAATCGTGATTGAGTCTGGCACATCAAATTGCCTCAGAATCTGTGCAAAAATCTGTATGAAAGGATCTGCTGGAACATTTTTATGCATCCTTGTACTGTACCGCTCTCTCTCTCTCTCTCTCTCTCTCTCTCTCTCTCTCTCTCTCTCTCTCTCTCTCTCTCTCTCACACACACACACACACACACACACACACACACACACACACACACACACACACAAGAATTGATGATGTTGTAGAGTTCAAGGATAGACTGGAATAGGCTCTGCTTAAAATCTCATTTCTTGATGGAATGAAGGATTTTGAAAGTTCTCTCTCTCTCTCTCTCTCTCTCTCTCTCTCTCTCTCTCTCTCTCTCTCTCTCTCTGTCTCGCGGTCTCTCTCTCTCTCTCTCTCTCTCTCTCTCTCTCTCTCACTCTCTCACACACTCACACACACACACACACACACACACACACACACGCGCACGCACGCGCGCGCACACACTCACACGCACACACACACACACACACACACACACACACACACACACACACCACACACACACACACACACATGTACGCGCGCGCTCGAGCACGACCACACGCAGAGAACAGGTCGCCAGAAAGATGTGAGATGAATGAAGTGACTAAACGTGATTTCTGTAAAGGGAACACTGCGTCAACTTCATACAACAGACAGCTGAGTGGCCGAACGCTAGGATAATGAAGAATGATGTGTAGCTGGTTGCGTTATTCGTTTCCGTTCAGAATAAACTGAGACCAGCAAAGGAATCGGCAATGGTATTATTTCCATGAAAATGCGTACCTTTTTTTTTCTTGCGTTGATTCTCAAATTTTGAAGTACGGATTTGATCAGGGAACTGTCAAAATGGGGAATAAAGACCTGACAGAAACATGTTGTCTGTCAGACCTGGTACAGTACTTTCAGGGCACGTATCACATTATTTATTTTCGTCTGTTTTTCTCTTTCCGTTTCATCTGCTTCTCTTCCTCCTCCTCTTCCTCCTCTCCCTTTTCCATTTCTCTCTCTCTCTCTCTCTCTCTCTCTCTCTCTCTCTCTCTCTCACACACACACACACACACACACACACACACACACAGGCAACAATTCACAGAAAACGTTGCCTATCTTTCATCATGCCTGATAGAGAGATCACTGTCCCTCAGGCCATGAAGTACAGTGGAACCACCTCTTCACTTTGATGACAGGAAATAGACAGACGCCATGTTCTACGGCGGATTTTACTGACATGCTCCAGCCAAGGATATGAAGTCCATGACGTCATTTCGGTTCCAATCGTCAGAGCGTTCTTTTCAACTGGATATAAAACTCATGAAACTCTACCTCGATATTTCTGCTTTTCCAGATTCATAATTCAAGAAGTGTTATCTTTACGTCCCTTTTTGGGCTACGGGCATTGAACTTTTTCTTCATATAATCCTCTCTTATTTCCCCCTTCAGCAAATTACAAAAATCCAAATAATGGAAATATGATGGAAATGAAATTCAAACTTCAAACCAACCAGCGATCTTTTTGAGTGTCTAACTTTACATCAGACGTCAGACAGAGATATTGGGCAGGGTTAAGTAGTATGATGGGGTCTCTGCCGCGGTGAAATATGGTCCAGAGAGTTAAGGGGATGGTACCTTAGGGTCAGGGTCAAAAATGGTCATTGGTTGACCGTGCTCTCCCTGAAAAAAAAAACCCCTCTTTTACAACGAGCGGGTTATGTTGCTGAGTTCTGATAGCATTTTTTTGTAAGTTCTCTCTCTCTCTCTCTCTCTCTCTCTCTCTCTCTCTCTCTTGTCATTTTTTTTCTGATTCCCTTGTCATCCGAGCTCTTTTAGTGGCATTACTCTCATGTCTTTAGACTAGTCCCCCCCCCCCCCCCTCCTTACACAGCCTCGTATTTGGAACACATACACAAACACATGCGCTACATAGATAGATAGACAGATAGGTAGATAGATAGATTGACTGATTGATTTATAGATAGATATGCAAACAGAGCCAGTGTAATGTGCTATACAAGTGCGAGTCCTGTTGGATCCTATGATCGTGTTTGAACATATGATAACTGTTTTATGATTTTAACGACTGAATAGTGTTGACGGAGAGTACATGCTGCTTAGAAATCTCTTCGGCAGGCCATCTGTTTTGATTTTCTTTTAGACATGAGCCAGTTTAAATGATTACATCGTACTTTTATTTCGTCGTTTCTCTCAATTTGCGCTGTACTGTTGTTAGCTATTCAGATTTTTTCAGAGAGATGATTTTGGCGTTGCTTCGACAGAAGTTGTTTTGCTTGATTCCAGTGAATGCCTATGCACTTTCCTCTTTTTCTCACCATTACCACAGTCTTCTTAGCATCCCAGCCTTTCGCAGAGAACACTCAATGGTCGAAACCGAATGCAAATTGAATCATTTTACAGGCAAACTTTGCTAACTACCAATCTAGACTGAACACGTCGGGACAGATGAAGCCGTGGAATAGGAAAGGTGGCCAGGATTGATTTCTCCTCACAGGAAATCCGCTTCACATTCGGGTAAAGTGGTAGTTAATGGAGAGAAAGGGTTAACACATGAAGAGTTCTTTGTGGCCCTGTGCGTTAGTATTGTTGTCGAAGCGGTAGCTCTGTTCCCATGGAGCTGGTAATGTAGCCGATTTTAGTATGTAATCAACGTTGATAGGGTCTTCTATTTATGTCAAACAAGTTTTAACATGTGAAATCTAACTCAGCAGCACATGACGCGAGATAGAAGATTTTCTTTGTGCATTTGCAAAAGTTGTAGAACAACAACGTGACACGGATACACGAATGAAATGACTTTTTATGCTCTCTCTCTCTCTCTCTCTCTCTCTCTCTCTCTCTCTCTCTCTCTCTCTCTCTCTCTGTCTCTCTCTCTCTCTGTGTCTCTCTCTCTCATCACAGAACAGACAGAGGACTTGTGCCACGTAATGTCACAGCCACACATGAAAGCAATGCAGTAAAAAAAACGTTTCAACAACAGAACAGAACAGAACAGAGTAATACGATATTTCATTGGGTTTGGAACAACTCGGCGAGAGAAACGTTATAGTCATCATATTTTGAAGAGATAAAGAAATACATCGACGGAACGATTTTAAGGATATTGAATTGTTCATAACACAAATCCAAGTTTAAACCACTCTGCATAATACAGTTAAATGCACGCTAAAGAGAAAAATTTTTTTCTGTATTTTGCCCCAGGTCAGATGTAGAAAACCCTTCCATATTATTTGCAACTATACAGTGTAACCATTGATAGCAGCACAGCACACAACTGCTTCTGTTTATCGACTTAAAAGCTAGAATAACGCAAAGTGACGAAAACAAAGAATTCAACACCATGCCATTACTCCAGTACAAGTTAGCTTAGCCTCTTTTCTAATTGGACACACGAGGCTGTTGTCGCATTTTCCATCAGATTTGCCACTCAAATTGCCTATCTTACCCTTCTGACATTGCGACATTTCCGTTCACATGTTTGCTCCTCTCGGCAGTCTGTAGTTAAATGTTCCATGTCCCATCACATTTCTCCCTCGGTTTGTCCTCAGAAATCTCTGAAGTCGTTGCGTCTTCCTGCAGGTTTATTCCTCACTTTGTCCACAGCAGGACGCTTTTGTGGCATGCTCTTTCACATTTCTCTATGACCTTGCCCTCAACAGTCAGCTGTTGTTGCTTTTTCATCTTATTTTTTCTCCTTTATTCTGACGCTATCAAGCCACTATTGCTGCATTTCCTATGCATTTCTCCTTCATGTTGTTTAAAGTCAAGCTGTTGTAACTGCACTTACAATCAAAGTTCTTCTCTCTTTTTTCTTTGCAAGCTGCTCTCGTTGTATTTCCTATCTTATTTCCCCGTCTTTGTCTTTAGCAGGTTGCTGCTGTGCATTTTTCCCATCACGTTTCTACCTTGCTTTGCACTGCTTAATAATCTATAGTAGTTGCATTTTCCATCAGTTTACAACCCTCGCCAGTTTCTTTTTGCTGCATTTCTTCCTCGTTTTGCCTTTCTTAGCAATCCAGTTTTTCTTACACAGAAAAAAAACCCACTGACAGTGGAAATCCTATGCATATGAAATCCTAGCTGCCATGGCAAACTTGAGCAACAACCCATCTCTCCTGTCCACGTCCGGACAAACAGATATGCACAATGGGGAAGGTGACCTAAACGAATTTATCCTAAGGAGAAATCTGCTTCGTATTCCGGTGAGAGAGATTGTAAATAGGGTGAGAATTTTAAAACGTGGGAAGTGATTTGTGGCACTGAGACCAGTCTGCCTTCAAAGTAATCACCTCAGTCCACAAAGTACTAAACAAACAATCTGAGTTCAGATTCAGATCCTATCCGTCCAGTTTCTGGCATGTTTCTGACATGCATTCCAAGTTTTCTCTCGCCCAGAATATATACACACGTAAAACTGCGACAGTAAAACTGTGGAGGCCATTTTCTTCTAGGGACGTCTATGCAACGTACAATGCCTAAGCTGAGTATGTGAAAAGTAAAAGATTTTCAGAATGTTTAAGCACACCGTCAATAATTGATGACCTGCCTGCTAGAACAAAATCAATAATGTAAATGATACTGTAGGGAAATACATACAAATCAGAAGACCTTAAAACAGGCAAAAACAATTTCAGACATCTTCAAAGGAAATTTTAAAAGTAATGACAAGTAACTCCACCGGTTAATACAGACAAACAAATTGCAAGACAAAACGCGACGCGTTTCGACCTCTTAGGTCTTCTTCAGGCAAGGTAAATAACATTCAGGACAATGAAAACGAAGAACGAGCAATCACGCATCTTCTCGAGTATAGCGCAAGATGAGCGTTGAACATACAACTTTTATAGGCATGGCATTAGTCATATCAAACTGTACAAATCTCGTACGGAGTGGTTTCACAATCAAAGCTGAACAAAACTGCAGCTGATTTGTAACAATATAATATGACCAAATCTGCTCCAGAAGTGAGCCTTTTGCGGACGATTCTCATTGCCGCTCCTTACCCATTGAAACAAACTGAACATACAGAGGTTTCTTAAGAAAAACTGGGGTAACTGCTGTACATTAGAATCACAAAATTTCCAAACATACTGAATATACTGTAGGCCTCTCTCAGTAAACTAGCGGTTCAAATTAGTGTCAGAACACACACACACACACACGCACGCACGCACGCACGCACACGCACGCACGCACGCGCGCACGCACGCATGCACGCACGCACGCACGCACACACACACACACACACACACACACACACACACACACACACACACACACACACACAGACACAGAGAGAGAGAGAAAGAGAGAGAGAGAGAGAGAGAGAGAGAGAGAGAGAGAGACAGAGACAGAGAGAGAGCACTGATCTGTAAGGCAAGGAAAGAAAGAACAAAATCTAAACTCTCCACACATGTTCAAAGCTGCCTCCTGTCGAAGGCATTACCATAACTGGAGCGTTCTCTTGCCTGTTACGGCATGTTAAACCCACATACTGATTCCTATCCAAAAAGGCCGAATCAAAATGCCAATAACATCATGAAAGATGACCGATTTTCCGGGCAAAAGGAAAAGATGAATGGGCGTCCTTAGGGGAAATCCTTGGGGTCGGGGAGATGGGTGGGGAGGAAGAAAAAGACAACATAAAAAAAATCAAGCAGAAAGAAAATCAATCAAAAATATAGACAGAAGAAGGAAAAGACACGACATCATGAATTCTTTACTCATACTGAGCAAAAGTTAATGTGTACTGTAAGATTTATTGTACTTTTGTTAATTTTATTACTATTCTCTATTCTCAAAATAATTAAGATGAAGCAAAATATGTGTGGAAAATGTAACAACAGAAATAAAGAATGGATGGCTGATCAAAATAAAGATAAAAAAAAATACAAAGGAACAAATGGATCAGAAATTATTAACAGAGAATCAAGTCTAAAAATCAACACCAAATCATCCAATAAACAGTTACATAATTAGAGGAAATAAATGAAACACAAAGGAAAGAAAGAAAGAAAAGTAGGAAGTAGAAAAGAAGCCAAGAAATAAACTGGTTGTGATAATTACCTTGGCTCTTTGTTTTTCCAGTAGGCAGTCTATCTTAAATTCCAGTGGGCGATCTATCTTCTTTTAGATGGTTGGAAGATATAAAGTTGGGTCAATATGACCCAAAAAGAAGCGTTTCCCTTTTTGACCTTTTTCCACAATCTCTTCTTGCGCCCGATGATTTTAGGATCTGTTACCTGAAGATATGTCGCTATGGTGAGGTGTAGTCTACTTGAATGGACTAGAACCTACGGGCAAAGTCGGAAGCAAATGAAGCGTCATTCAATAGGACTTTCAGACAGCTATACCAGCACGAAAAATTGTGAGCTTCCATCAAATTCATGTGGTGCACAAGATCCAGATCAAGGAGTTACCTAATGCACGTATTTTACATTCATGTCCTGTGCTTAAACATTCTAAAAATCACAGCTGAGCGTCACCTTCGTAATCTGATGTTCAAAGAGAGAGAGAGAGACACACACAGAGAGAGAGAGAGAGAGAGAGAGAGAGAGAGAGAGAGAGAGAGAGAGAGAGTTCAGTTTTCAGTTTTTTTTTTCCTTGTCTTTTCTTTCCATTTTGTAGTCGTCCATTTATATATTTATAGCGCCCCTTTTTTTATAGATTTTTTTTTTTCTTTTACAATAAATCAAGTAGAAGATTTCTTTCCCAAAACAACAAATAATCAAACACACTGCGCAGGTTGATTACCCTTTTTGGGAAAATGTCTGTCTCTGTGTCTGTTCCTCTCTATACTTGTCTGTCTGTCTGTCTGTATGTATGTCTGTCTGTCTGTCTGTCTGTCTCTCTCTCTCTCTCTCTCTCTCTCTCTCTCTCTCTCTCTCTCTCTCTCAAGTCTATTGTATCACAAAGAACATCTCTTAACTCTTCACCTATTCACCTATCTGGTGATGAGGTCGTTGTTCCTTAGACGATTGAGTGCGCGTAACCATTTTTTTTTCAATCGGCAATAGAAAACAGACAGACGCCCTATTCTACAGCAAAATGTTACGGACATGCTGCAGACGAGGATCTTAAATCCATGGCGTCATTTCCGATCCGATTTTCAGAGCCTTCTCTCCAACTAGAAATAAACCACGAGCTCATTACTTCAGTTTCGGATTTAAGACTGAAGAATTTTGATCCTTACGTCTGTTTGTGTGCTGTTTTTTGTTTGTTATTTTTTTTTGTGTAACTAAAGCATTTGAAATGCACCTTCATTTACCCCCATTGCAAACATCACCTTGTCAGAAAACACCCAAAGGATGGAAATAAATCCAAATCAACCCGCCATCTTTTCGAAAGCCTCACTTTATATCGGACATCAGACGAAGGCAGGGGTAAATATTGTTAGGAGTTTCCGCTCAGGTAAAGTATTGTCAAGAGAGATAATAGGGTCATACGTAAAGGTCAGGGGTCGGAAAGGTCATCGGTTGGCTGTCCTGTCACTAAAAAACCCTCTTTACAAAAAAACTGGTGACGTTATCAAGTTCTGATAGCATGCTTATAAGTTCTCTCTCTCTCTCTCTCTCTCTCTCTGAGTGAACGCGCGGTCACCGTTCGGGGTTTGACAAGAGCTCCCGTCCTTCCACCTGTAGCATAGCGTGAACTGATTTTTTGGACTTAGAAAATTTCAAGGTGTTTTCTACTGAGGAAATCGTGGTTGCTCCGATCATGCCAACTGCTGCGCTGCAGCACAGACTTTCTGTTGGGTATTTCAACCCTGTTTTCATCATCTTCATGGCGAAGAGAGCGAGAGCAGCGGTATCTTCTCACAAGTCCTGGACGCTGATTTTTTCTCGACTGGAAATTAGACCGTCAGACTTGCTTTTGTTGTGGTTGTCGGCAGCGTTAATCTTGCGATGTGGTGACGTTGAAGAAAATCCCGGACCCCCTCCTCAGAATTCTACCAACGCCTACGACGGGGGTAGTGAGGCGCGCCTGTCACAGCAGATTGACTCTGTGATGAGGTTAGTGTCCAGCCTTTCACATCAGACAGTCAATATGCGGAATCAGTTTACGCAGGACATGTCCGACATCAAGCAGGGGCTGTCGTTTGTGTCGCAGGCAGTCACACGGAACTCGACGGATATACAGACCCTCCAAAGACGAATGCACGAGTCAGAAGATCGCATTCAGAGACTAGAGAACCAGTTTGAACGAATACAGTCAGATCTACGTCGCAGGAACGTTAAGATTTCCGGCTGGAGGAACCGTCAGGTGAAACGCCATCAGGGCTGGTCAGCACACTCCTTAACTTACTGAACACTTATATACTGACTTAGTGTGGGACCGTGACGATATTGTCGATGCTGTTCGCGTGGGACGACGCAAGAGTGACCAGAAGCGAGCTGTCATCGTTACCTTCAGGCGGCATGACTTGACGATGGTCCTGATGTCCAGCCAGAGGGCGCGTCGTGAGCTGCAGGAGAATGAGGGCGTCAGACTTGGTCCTGATCTCACCCCGCACCAGCGTGACGAGATGATGCGACTCCGGGAAGAGGGACGACGGGGGTACCTGAGAAACGGCCGTGTGGTGCCCGTCACATCGTCAAGAAGATACAATCAGTCGCGACAGAACTACGACTACGACAACAGACGGTGTATTAATACACATCACATTCACAGATTATCTGATTTCGACACTGTAGACAGACAGCTGACTCGTGACAACACTGACCGTTCCCAAGATGATGTTTACAAGGAAGCAGGAGGGGAGGGCGGGTGCCCCAAAGGTAACTTTAATCTGTGCAGGGACTGGGCACTGACAGGCGACACTGAGAACATTGAGGACAGACCTTTAAGTGACCGTGAAGATGACAGACACAGTGAGCGGCAGACGGAAGACGGACTGAACACCCAGAGAGACAAGGACACTGGCGCTTACCACAAATTGACCGATGACCTTTCCACAGACGACCCTGTCCCGAGGACACTCGAGACTGTCGTACCTGCTTCCATTACCGCCAATTCACATGACAACTGTGACCTGAAGGCAGTGCACACTGAGTCAGGGCTCAATGCTGTGTCAAGAGATGTGCCCGTTTCACCCACACACACCCGAGGAGGCTTCGGCAGGGGTTCCCTGCCCATCCCGCAGCAGCAGTCTGCAACACCAGGCGTGGGGACCTACGGCACCGGTGTGGGGAGCGGGGATCGAGGCAGGGATACCCCTCTGTCCACCCCGCAGCAGTCTACACACACCAGACGAGGGGACAACGGCACCAGTGTGAGGAGCGGGGGTCGTGGCAGGGTTCCCCTCTGTCCACCCGCAGCAATCTACAAGACCAACCGAGGGAACCAAAGGCACCAGTGTGGGGAGCGGGGGTCGAGGCAGGGGCCGTGTCGGTGGCTCTCACCAGGCACGGTCCTTGTCGGCGCGCGGCTCTCTGCCTTCGCCAGCCATGACACGTGGCCGCTCTCAGGCCTCTGCTGGCAGTATGGAGAAACACCCTGTTGCGGACAAGACCAAGCTTCAAGTGGAGACGACTCCAGGCAAACCAAACTACCGAAGGGCTGGCTGGACAAACGTAAGCCTGAAGGCAGCAGGAACGCCTCCCCGGCGTCAGAGGGCCGGAGCGGCAGCAGGGGCGACAGGAGATGACGGGCAGGCCAGGGCACTGAACACTCCAGTCCCACTGCAGTACAGCCACCGTTGGCCACAGCTGAAGACTGTACCGTAAGTTCTACTACGCAGAAGTGTACAAACAAAAGTAGATTTTTTACTTTTGCGTCACTTAACGTTGAAGGTCTATGGCGTATTGTCAGAGAGCCTGACTTTTTGCCTTTAGTTGACAGATATGACTGTATACTGTTGGCTGAAACATTTACAAAAGCAGTTCCGGATACAATGTTTCCTTCTCATAAAGTTTTCTCTAGCCCGGGTTAAAGGTGTCAGATAGTAAACTTGGTCGTTTGTCGGGGGGTGTAGCTTTCTTAATAGAAATGAATTTGCAAATTATGTTGAAAGAGTGGACAGTGAAATTGACAATATTGTTGTTCTGAAGTTTTCTCGCCGCCTTCTTGGATTGAACTCTGACTGTTTGATAATTGGTGCTTATCTCCCACCTGAAGGTTCTAAATACTATGAAGAAACAGATATTTATAATGGCATATGCTTGTTAGAAGAATGCTTGTTGGAAGTTTCTAGAGAAACTGGGTGGTTACCAATGATAATTTGTGGTGATTTAAATTCAAGAACTGGCCTACTTAACCTGAGTAATTGTGACCCCATTGATGACGTAAAAGAAGTATTTGTAGAGAATTATATGTCATATGATATGGATGCGTCCCTAAGTGAAGAACCCTTTCCGAGAGAATCTCCAAGGATACTATGGTAAACCCTTTTGGTCGATATTTGTTAAATGTATGTCAGGAATTTGATCTGTGTATTCTTAATGGTCTGAAAGCATTGAAATGTTCAGGTGACTTTACTTATGTATCTGATAGTGGTTCTAGCGTAATTGATTATATGATTGCCTCAAGTTCCTTGCTTCCTCATTGTCAGTGCCTTAATGTGAGACCGTTAATAGAAACTAAGCATGCTATTGTTGTTTTGTTTTTCTCTCCATCTGATAGTGCTGAATGTTTACCTGTTAATGAGAATGATGCTCACCAAGTTGTTTCTGTTAGTAAGTACAAATGGGATGAAGAAAGTTCAGCTGCTTTTTATGAACGTATGAACTCTGACCATGTCTCATCATTAGTTAGTGAAGCTGCTGACCTTGTTGGTGTTAACATTAATCAAGCCTTGTCCAAGTTTAATGAATGTTTTGTGTATGCTGGTGAATGCATGATGAAAACTATTAGATTTGGCATAGGTATGAGAAAATGTTTGGTTCGACCTTGAATGTAAACAAAGCAGAAAAGTATTACGAACGCAGATAAACAGGTTTCATAGAACTAATAACGATAATGACAGAATTGCCTATGGCCAGAAAAGGAGAGAGTATAAGGAATTGTTAAGACAGAAAAGGAAGCTACATAATGAAAATATCATTGCATCGTTACAAAGTAATATAAATGACTCTAAGAAATTCTGGGAAATTGTTCGTTCAGTTAGGCCAAGAACTCCAGGTCAGGGGTCGATATCTAGTGATCAGTGGTATAATCACTTCAAAGGTGTTTTTAAACGACTTGCCTGTTGACTTAAACACCAGTTCAGATTTTGACGAATATTATGATAGGGAACCTGTACATACTGATTGCGACTTTTGAATCAGCCTATTTTTGTTACCGAAATTGAAGCTGCAATTCGAACAATAAAGAGTAATAAGGCAGCTGGCCCAGATAAGCTTATTGGAGAATTTTATAAGTACAGTAGGCAAGTCATTATGCCTTTTCTTGTTAAATTTTTCAATACCATTTTTGATGAGGGTTTGTTTCCGGAAGACTGGTCAGTCTCTATCTTGCAACCACTATTTAAGAAGGGCGATAGGAATAGTCCAGATAACTACCGTGGAATCTCCTTGTTGAACATTTGTAGTAAAATATATAGCTTTGTTCTCAATAGAAGGTTAACCAAGGATTGAGATGAACAATATTATTGGTGAGGAGCAAGCTGGATTTCGTGACAAACGATGTACAACAGATCACATTTTCACTTTACTGGCAATGATTCAGAAGCAGTTGTTAAGACACAGGAAACTCTATGTCGCATTTATAGACTTTAGGAAGGCTTTTGACCTAGTGAGTAGGGATAAATTGTGGAAGGTTCTATCTGTTAATGGTCTTAATGGAAAATTTGAAAGCATTGCAAAGTGTGTATAATGTTGTGAAGACTTGTGTTCGAACTAGTGGTGACCTTACTGATACTTTTCTATGCCCACGGGGCCTAAAACAAGGTGAGGTGTGTTCACCTGTGCTTTTTCACACTGTTAATCAATGAACTAACTAAAGATATAAACACTTTTGGTAGACACGGTATTCAGCTTTCTCCAGATCACCGAACTTTTGATTCTGTTATTTGCTGATGATGTTGCATTATTTTCTGATACTGTTATTGGTTTGCAGACCCAAAACGAATGTCTTGTATAATACCTCAAAACGTTTAGATTTACTTGTGAACCTGGAAAAATCAAATATTGTTGTATTCAGGAATGGGGGTTACCTGCTTTGAAATGAAAATTGGACTTTTGGTGATGCTCAACTTTCCGTTGTTAACATGTATAAGTATCTCGGTATAATACTGACTACAAGATTATCCTTCCAACCAACTATGTGTGACTTAGCAAACAGAGCAAAGAAAGGATTGATTGCTATCAACAGAATGCTATGGTCAATAGGTGAGCATTCTCCTGGTATTTTCTTTAAGCTATTCGATTGCCAAATACAACCTGTCTTAACTTATGGAGCAGAGATTTGGGGACTGTCATCCAACCAGGAACAAATTGAAAGGGTGCACTTAGCTGCTATTAAAAGATTTCTTGGTGTAAGTCCAAAAGCTCCTAGGCACTTAGTGTACGGCGAATCTGGAAGATACCCTCTTTATGTTAATACTTATGCAAAATGTATCAGATTTTGGCTTCGTGTTGTGCTTGTATGGATAATAACAGACTCCCGAAGAAAGCGCGTATGATATGCTGCTACATCTACAGAATCAAAATTATATTACCTGGACGACTAATGTTTGCTATGTTCTTTTACAGATTCGGGTTTGGAATTGTTTGGGAAATGCAAAGTGTTGGTAATGTGAAAGCTTTTATTACAGAATCAAGAAACGTTTAAGTGATTGTTACATCCAAGATTGGCATTCAGCTATCGAATCGCATGAGTTGTACGATGTTTATCGGTCATATAACCAGTCTCTTATTCGAAGTCACTACCTCTGTGTAATTAAACATGTTAACATCCGCAGGTTACTTTCAAGGTTTCGGTTAGGAATGTCGCCATTACGATGCCACTTTTTACGATATACTGATCGCATCGCAATAGAAACCATGACATTTTCTGTCCACATTGTAAGGAAGCACCGGAAACTGAGCTTCATTTTCTACTGGTTTGTCCTTTGTACGATAAGTTGCGCCTCGAGTTGATTCCAACTAAATATTACAAAAACACCCTTCTCTATTCAAAATGTCCATTGCTAGCCTGTTCTATTGAGACCACTATTATGAGTGTTGGTAATTTCATTTATAGAGCAATGGCCATTAGAAACGAAGCAATTAATGCTGCAGTTGCTTCATGAATGTCTTCATTATTAATTTTGAACACCTTTCAGCTGAGTGCACACACACACACACACACACACACACACACACACACAAACACACACACACACACACACACACACACACATATATATATATATATATATATATATATATATATATATATATTAGAGAGAGAGACAGAGACAGACAGAGAGAAAGACAGAGAGGGGGGGGGTATGTTACACAAGTGCCGTACTTGTTTGATCTGTCAATCACGTTTGAACATATGATTATTGTTTTAATAGATTTTAATGAGTGACTGCGCTAAAAGATGTATGCTGCTCCGAAATTTTCTGAGGCAGTCTAGCCGTTTTGTTTTCTTTTTGGATATGATTCAGTTTAAACTATTGCGCCGTATTTTCACTTTTTCATTTCTCATCATTTATGCTGTACTGTTGTTTGCTCTCAGTACTTGTGAGAGGGATAGTTTTGCCATTACTTTAATAGAATTTGTGTGTTTGTTTGTTCCTGTGAATGTTTATGCACTTTTTCTCTGCTTTCTCACCATTACCTCACTCTTCTCAGCATTCCAGCCTTTCTCAGAAACACCGAACGCTCCAAACCGAATGCAAACTGAAACATTTTACAGGCAGACTTTGCTGACTACCAATCGTTTCTGAACACATCGCGACAGATGAAGCCGCGGAGTGGGAGAGGTGGCCAGGATTGATTTCCCCTCACGGGAAATCCGCTTCACATTCCGGTAAAGAGGTGTTTACTGGAGAGAAAGGTCAACACAAGAACGCTGCTTTGTGGACCTGTGCCTTAGTATTGTTGTCGAAGCGGTAACTCCTTTCCCGAGGAAATGGTAATGTTGCCGACTTCAGTGCGTGATCAGTGTTGAGAGTCCGTCATTGGTGTTGAACAGCTTTCAACATACAACATCTGATTCAGCAGCATTTGAAGTGAGACAGAGGATTTTCTACGTACACCTACAAACGTTGTAGAACAACAGTGTTCCCTGGATGTACCGGTTTCTATGATCTCCCTCTCTCTCTCTCTCTCTCTCTCTCGCTCGCTCTCTCTCTCTCTCTCTCTCTCTCTCTCTCTCTCTCTCTCTCTCTCTCTCCATGTTGTGTCTATTCTAGTCTCATTATTCAGTGTTGGCGAACAGACCAACCCTTAAGTCTTCTTAAAGGTACATGGTGTGCATAAGGTAAAATGTACACGAAAGATGTTTTATAACATAGAAAGCAGACCAAATTATTCAAAAGCCACTGATATTACACAGCGAATGTCTTGTTAATGTACCCTGAAACGCCACCCCATCTCCCTCTCTCTCTCTCTCTCTCTCTCTCTCTGTCTCTCTCTCTCTCTCTCTCTCTCTCTCTCTCTCTCTCTCTCTCTCTCTCTCTCTCTCTCTCTCTCTCTCTTGTATGCCCAAGGCAAAAAAAGTATAGAAAAGATGTTTCACAACATGGAAAACAGCAAATCATTCAAAAGTCACTGATACTACACAGCGAATGTGTCTTGTTAATGTAGTCTGAAACGCCACTCCATCTTACTGTCTGTCTCTCTGTCCTTCTCTCTCTCTCTCTCTCTCTCTCTCTCTCTCTCTCTCTCTCTCTCTCTCCGTCTGTCTGTCTGTCTGTCTCTCTCTCTCTCTCTCTCTCTCTCTCTCTCTCATAACAGAGTGATCAGAGGATTTGGAGCAAGTGACGTCACAGTCTCACACACACAAAAGCAGAGCAGTGAAAATGATCCACCAGGAAGAAAGAGGAATAATCGATCGTGACATGAAAATTGGCTGGACTTGGAAGACCTGAGCGTGAGCAAAACCAGTTACAAAACCTCAACACCCTGACTAAATGGTTTTATGGACAATTGAGTTTTTCACAAACACAACTCAAAGTTAAACCATTCTACATAACACATTTATTTCACGCTAAACAAAAGGCTGGTTTATTCTGTGTTAAGTCACAGGTCTGATAATGCAGATAACCCTTCCGTAACAGTTCCAGTTGCACAGTTTAATCATAGCTAATATCACATTACAAAATAAAACACAAAATAGACAAGCACATAGGCCTAGTGATATAATAGCACCTTTATTGCAAAGTAGAGTAGAGGGGGGAGAGAAAAAGAGATAACGAGAGGAGGGGGGAGGGCTTATGAGAGAGAGACAGACAGACAGACAGGCAGGCAGGCAGACAGACAGACAAGAGAAAGTTATGAATGATGGCTGCTTATTCGAACGTCTGATTTTTTTTCTTTTCTTCTCTACGTTTTCGAAAGAAAGTACAGTAGAAGCTACTAATAAAAAGAATCGCTAGAGACATTTGAAATTGCTTCGTTATGTCCAACGCTCGTTACAACCCCACGCGTTGGTTATAACGAATTTCTATCTGGTTATTCATTATATCCTGCGTGACGTGTTCTCTCTCTCTCTCTCTCTCTCTCTCTCTCTCTCTCTCTCTCTCTCTCTCTCTCTCTCTCTCCCCCCCCCCCCTGCACGCACACACACAGACACGCGCGCGCGCGCGCGCGCGTACGCGCCCGCATACATGGGCAGTAATCGAGTACGTTTCCTGGGTTGTTATATACTTTGATAAAAATGATCTTTTAAAAAATCGTTTCTGAAATATGGCTTGTAAATTAATATAAACAGATATTAATTTACATGCCATATTGTACTGTTTGTTTGTGTCTGGCCTAAAGAAGACCTAAGAGGTCGAAACGCGTCGTCTTGTGACTCGTTTGTCCACGTTTCTCTGGGCGGTTCGCTAGTATTGATTTAAGATTAATATAAACAGATCACATAGGCCTATATTGCCATTTGAAGGTTTAGAAAACGGTAATAGGTACAACAGGCGAACGGAATTCACTGTATTATTCTGAATATTTTAGATAAATCGATTGTCAGGAGAAATTACACAGCGCCATGAATTGAAAGTGGGAGGGGGAGCGGGGAAGGGGGATTTCTGCACTGTTCGTTTACTGTTCCACACTGTTAGGTCATTGGAGTATGCACTGATATGGAAATATACTCTTAAGTGATTGATTGTACAATACATGCATTCTGCCGTACTGGAGAGCAATTTTTAGTGCTTGTCAAAGCTTGACAAGAAATCATCACAACAACCAGGAATGAAAAGTGTCTCAATAGGGTCTTCAAAAGTAAATGATGATTTTTTTGTTCTATCATTACAGCGAAAGTCATACATGTGTTATTATGTCTTTGTGTATACAGTTAAGAGTTCTTTATTATTAGCAGTTCACATTAGGCCACTCATACACAGATAATGGAAAGACAGTTACAATGTCAGAAATGTGAATGTTCACCTTCTGTGAAACAACAGAAAATAATGATTGTTGCCACACTTGACACAAAGAAAAAATCCCACAAATTCTGGCTTTCTATGAAAGAACAGATGATTGTTGCAACAGCTGGATGAACAATTAAAGGTCAACCATGATCAGTGAAGAGAGATATATCAAAAGAGCGATTATTTCGTTTTTCGTCCTCGCAACACAGCAGTCCACATGGTTACACAAAGGCACTCTTGTACATGTACGTGCAGCAGTTCTGTCAAACTCCTCGTTTGATTCTCTCCGATAGGTTTCTAAAAGTGAGTTCTGGCGTGCTGCAGTGTGCTCACTACCAAAATACTGACTTTTACACTTGTCTTTGGAAGCCAGAAGGAAGCCAGAATGGTTGCCAGTGTCGACGGTGCAATTTCACTTTCTTCCTTTATAATCTTCTGTTTTGCTGGATTTCTTTCAACTTCTTGAATACTTCAAAAATGTTGTTTTAGCGACAGACCTTTGTGACGTGCAGACGCCATGAAAAAATGGTCTATTAGATTCAAAGCCTGACACCCTGACACCCTCGTCCCTCTAGCATCACTCCTCTGTCTACAGTGTCTCGACTTGGCCCCACGTAAATTGACTGCTATGCTTCAACAATCATAGGCACTCGCATTATAGGACACTAGAACACCGTTTTATTGCTTACGAATAACAGAGATGATGTTTACCACACAAACAAGATACAGCAAAAAATGCTGCGTATTTTAAATCCACCTATGTAAAGCAGTGTAAGAAAATGAAATAAGGTTAGGTTATGCAGCTGGTCAACCACATGTATAAACGTGTGATTCCTGATTAGAATTACACATAGAAAGCTCTACACCTCATGTGCAATGCGGGCACTCGCCCATCTCCCTAGAATAGTAATCGACCGCATGGAGCAATATAAATCGCAGCGAACTAACTAAGCGTTTCCGAGAAATGGTTCCCGAAGGCAAAAGTGAACCACTTCGGTGCATCCGGCTTCAACTCTTCATGGGGCTGAACATATATTTGCTTCAGGCCGCTGCCTGGTTGTAACTGGCCTGGTCGCCCGCTGGAGACCCTAACCATTTCGTTATCAGCGGCATTTTGTTGCATCCGACTTCGTTACATCCGACGTATTTTTTTAGTCATGTGATGAAGGGTTTTTACTGGAACCAACCTTTTCGCTTCGTTATATTCGGAATTCGATACATCCGACTTCGTTGTAAGCGGCTTCAACTGTATTATGTTGTTACTAATCGCCAAGTTCACTCTCTTTGTCTTCTTTGCACTTAAACCAATATGATTTACTTCAGGTGCTCATTGACGAAATAGCTTCAGTAATGTGAAATGGTGACAGCAAAAAATTGAACATCATGTCATCTCTTCCACTACAAATTATGCTGAGCCTCTTTTCGAATTTCAACAGGTCATGAGGCTGCTGATGCATTTCCCATCACACGTGCTTCCATTCTCACCAGGTTGCTGTTCTTGCATTTACAATTGAACTTCTCCTTCAGGTTTATCCTTCAGTTCTTAAAGTTTCCTTTTCATGTCATTCCCTCCCTTTGTACTCAGAAATTTGAAGTCGTTGCATCTTCCTTCACATTTATCCTTTTCTTCGTCCTTGGCAGGCTGCTGTTCTTACATGTTTTATTCTTTTTTCTCTCTAATCTTGCCCTTCCAACAATCAGCAGTTGTATTTTTTTTATCATATTTCACCTTCATGTCGCCCAATCAAGCAACTATGATTGCGCTTCCTATCCAATGTCTTTGTCACTTTGTTGTCAGCTGTATTTTCTCTCATAATTCTCTGTTTTTGTCCAAAGTAGGTTGCTCTTGTGCATTTGCCCCATCACGTTTCAGCCTTGCGTTGCACTGCTTTAATAATCTACAGTATATGCATTTTCCATCATTCCGCAATCCTCGCCAATTAGTTCTTGCTACATTTTCCCTCACATTGCCTTTGTCAGCAATCTAGTATCTCTCTCTCTCTCTCTCTCTCTCTCAGCGAAGGCTGAGTGAAACTGGAAAAACGGAATCCCCGACGACGCGGGTGGAGTCCCCCCCGCACGTCCAGCCAGTTACGTCAAGCATTCCAATGGTAGCAGCCAACCAACCAGCAACACAGGTAAATGCAATGACGACACGAACGCGACTCCATGCAGCCCTCGCCGTGTGCAAAATGAGGACAACAAACGAGGGGCGAGCAGTCGACCCCCAGACCGGTCAACCGTAACTTCCACCGAGCGACAGACAAACACACGCGATTCATGGAAAACGAAGGCCACGTGCGCAAAGACCAAAACAATCGCACAAGCATAGGAAACAGGCCGAAGCCTAGCAGATACTGCACGCACACATAGCTCAGTAAATAGTGGGCAAAAGGTCAGAAACACGCACACAGCTTCTCACATTATGCCTTCTCCTACTATTGAAGGCAGTGATAATAAAGTAGTAATTTCTCACGATGGAACTAATGGAGCTGACGAAGAGAACGACAGTACAAATACACACACAAAAATAAACACTACAAATATCATATCAAGTTCTCTTTCTTTTGTTTCTTGGAACATAAATGGGCTGAGCGCCAAGTTGTGTGATCCTGATTTTGTTAATTATATTACTTCCTTTGATGTCTGCTGTTTGCAGGAAACTTTACCTTCAGTTCGTTTAATTTGATGATGTTTACTTAAAGATTTTCTTGTTTTCCACTCACCTGCAACCAAATTATCCAGGAAGGGTCGCGGATCAGGAGGGGTTGTTACTTTAGTGAAAAGAAAGTGGTCAAATTTTGTTAAACAGATTGAAACAAATGCTGATAATATTATTTGTTTGCAGCTTTGTGAAACATTGTTTGGCTGCGATAGTGACGTGCTATTTGTTAATATGTATAACCACCCAATAAATAGTGTCTTTTACAATGACAAGGATTTTGAATGTACTTTAGACAAATTAGAACAATTTTTTGCTGACTTTTTATGAAGGAAGACAAAGAGTCTTTTATTTTCTGGTTTGTGGGGATTTCAATGCTAGAATAGGAGAATGGGGGCTAGAAATTATGGATTTAACTGGTGATGACCTTGTTCTAGATAATTATAATGAAATGTGCAGATCTTCAGAAGATAAACTGGTTAATGGGTTTGGCAAAAGACTGATGGAACTGTGCACCATGTTTCAGCTGTCACCCCTGAATGGATTAATTGATAACCATTTTGATAACAGTTTTACGTTTCTTGCTGATCAAGGAAATAGCACTATTGATTTTTTTGCATGTTTCTGTAGATTTGACATGGATAGCCAAATCTTTAAAAATAGAAAAAAAACGCATTGAGTCCCAGCACATGCCTGTAAAATTATTTGTTCATTGTACCGTCACTGACAAAGGAAAGGGAGAACAAAAGCGAGATGTACCTATAACTAAAGTTAAATGGGAGCATAGCAAAGAGCATTTATTTTAGCTCAGTTAGATCCACTCACAGTAGTCAGGCTCTTGAAAAAGCTGTAAATCTGGTTGACAGCGACGTTGAGGGCGACTTAAACTTTTCAACGACACTCTGCTTGAAGCCGGTGATTGCATGAAACGCACAACTTGGCAAAAAACACGTGCAAGGCCAAATGAAAACAAATGGTATGATGCTACGTGCCGCAATCTTAAAGGTATTGCAAGGCGAGCGCTGACACACTGCACGCGCACGAAAAAGGCAAAAGATAAGGTCAAGTATAAAGTCAAAAGAAATATTTATAACGACACAATTAGAAATAAGAGAACGCAAAATACAAAAAAAATTTAAGGGATACTCTGCTAAATAGTAGAAACAACAGTAGCAAATTTTGGTCTACAATTCGCAGTGTCAGTCACAAACCACGTAAAATTATCAACATTCCGATCTCCGTATGGAAACATCATTTTGAAACTATTTTTAGACAGGCTGGTGAGTCAGGCGAAACAAAAACGGGAATCCCCACGACACTCGGCTAGAATCTGAAGACTCCGTCTTGGTCCAGATTTAGACCACCCAATCACAGACACTGAAGTTAAGCAAGCAATTAGAAAATCAAAATCAGGAAAAGCGTCAGGGTTAGACGATATTAGTAATGAGTTTTTAAAATCGTCTGTTCATTTAATTGCCCCCTTCTTAGTAAAATTGTTTAACAGAATCTACGATAACGGCTATTATCCTGTTGAATGGTCTCACTCAGTCATAGTTCCTCTATTCAAAAAAGGTGACTCTGCTAATCCAGGAAACTATCGGGGGATTTCACTACTGAGCTGCGTTAGTAAGGTGTTTACATCCATTCTAAACAAGCGACTCTACAAATGGGCAGAACATGAAGAAAAAATTTGTGAGGAACAAGCTGGTTTCCGTAAATCATATTCGACTATCGACCATATTTTCTCTCTAATTACAATGATCAATGCGTGTATTAACGAGAAACGCCAAAGTGGAAAACTATACATAGCTTTCATCGACTACATGAAAGCGTTCGATACAGTTAACCGAGAAAGTTTATGGAAAGTGCTAGAAAAAGTTTAATACATCTACTAAAATGTTAAATATGCTGCAGGGAATATATAAATCTGTTCGATCGTGCGTTAAATGGGGCTCTGATATATCAGAGTTTTTTGAATGCCCTGGCGGCCTGAAGCAAGGATGCTTGTTATCTCCCTTGATCTTCTCCATACTTATAACTGAAGTGGCAGGAGAAGTGAATAGTAAAGGAAAACACGGCTTTCAATTTCTTCCTCTTTAAGAGAAATTTTCCTCTTGCTTTTTGCGGATGATATCGCTTTAATTGCTTCTACACCTTCAGGTTTACAAAACAAAATAACAATTTGCAGATAGCGTCTGATAAATTGGGTCTAAAAGTAAATCTGACGAAGACTAAAGTTATGATTTTTAGAAAAGGAGATCATTTGTCCAAATATGAAAAAATGGTACTATAAAGGAGAGCAAATGAAGTGAAGTGGTGAACAGCTACAAATATCTTGGTTTCATCTTGACTACTAAATTGTCTTTTGTAGCAGCGTTGGATGACTATTCAAGGAGAGCCAAATATAAAAACAATAGAAATTATTAAAACAATGTGGAATTTGGGTAGGATGGATACAATTATCTTTTTTTTAAACTATTTGACACGATGGTGAAGCCAATGCTATTGTACGCTGCAGAAGTATGGGGTATTACACAATATAAAACTATCGAAGCGGTCCATCTGTTTGCCTGTAAAAAACTGTTAAGTGTTAGCCCTAAAACACACACAAATGCAATGGTCTACGGAGAGACTGGTCGCTATAGTCTTTATATAGACAGCACACTAAGAGCACTTAGCTATTGGTTTTCTTTACAACAGATGGAACTGAATAGAATACCGAAGCAAGCATATCTTTCATTGATTAACAGCCTTTTGAACAACACTGACGACAGAATGATAAAAAAAAAGTAATTGGGCATATGATATAAAACGTTGTCTTGATAGATATGGATTTTCTGAAGTGTGGTTAGAGGGTGGGGTCGGAAATGTTAATATGTTTAAGAAGATTTTTAGGCAAAGGATGGTAGATTGTTTTCAGCAGGACTGGGTTAGCAAATTAAATTCAAGTGATCGCTTCAACACCTATTGTTCATTTAAGTCTCTTTTACAACCAGAACCGTATCTGACCTATTTAACGGTTAACAAATTTAAAACGTGTTTCACCAAATTTCGTCTTGGGTTAAACGACCTGAATGTAAATAGCAGATACAAAGAAAATATCAAAGCATGTCCTTTTTGTAACCAACTTGAGACCGAACTCCACTTTCTATTAAGATGCAATGCTTATATGCCTTCAGAGAAAAATACATACTGAAGCACAGACAATTTCAGAACGTGAACTCTATTGAACTAAAACAATTACTTGCAAACGAAAATGTGCATATTACAAGAGATATTGCTATGTACATTTATTATGCTTTGAAAAAAAGAGAACAAACTCATATCTCATACAGTATGAATAATCAGTTACCCCTCATAAAGAAGCATTATTAGTACATCGAAAAATATATTTTGTTTATCATTTCTGCAGATGAAATCCCAGCTGCCATGGCAAACTGTAGCAACAACTCATCTCTCCTGTCCACGTCCGGACACACAGATATGCACAATGGGGAAGGTGACCCGACGAATTTATCCTCTGGGGAAATCTGCTTCGTATTCCGGTGAGAGATTGTAAATAGGGTGAAAAGTTTAAAAACATGATGAAGAGTGATCTGTGGCACTGGGTGTAGTTTACCTTCGCAGCAAACACCTCAAACCTCTAAGTACTGAACAAACTGAGTTCCATGTCATATCTATAACGTCCAGTTTCTACCATGTTTCAGCTAAATATTCCAATATTTCTCCTGTGCAAAGTATATACATATGTATAACTGCCAAGGTAAAACACTGAAGGTCATGTACTTCTCTGGGCCTCTATGCAAGTGCACGATGCGTATAGGAAAAATAAAAGATGAAATGAAAGAGGTACGCTAGCGCACAAAAGCGAAACAATACGTCAATTAGTCCAGCGGTCAGAACAGAACTATGGTACAATTCATTATCTGTCCGCTAAAAGCAGAAACAGCGAGGAAAACTATATTACAGGGGAAATGCATCAATCAAAGGAGCTAAGAAAATGAAAAACAAAATTGCATATTTTCAAAGAATTAGAAGATACAGATTTTAAAGGCATTACATCATCAAACTTACCAAATTATACGACTTGCGCATGTAGTGGTTTTACTATCAAAGGTGAAAAACTGGTCACACTGCAGATGGTATGTAACAATAAAGACAGACAGACAAACAGACAGGCAGACAAATAGATACATAACGAAACTGCTCCAGAAAAGAACCTTTTGTTCATGATTGTCACTGCCAAATCTTCTCGGTTGAAACCAGCAAAACACAAAGTAGTTCGTAAAAAAAAAAAAAGTTCCAGTCACACTGGGAATACTATATGTCTATATCAGTAAACAGGTTTTTAAGATGTCTGAACACACACACACACACACACACACACACACGCACGCACGCACGCACGCACGCACGCACGCACGCACGCGCCACGCACACACACACACACACACACACACACACACACACACACACACACACACACACACACCGAGAGACTGACGGACAGACAAATAGAAAATAGATAGAGTGACTGACAGACAGACTGAACATGCACTAATGTGTGAAGAAAGGGAGAAAAATCTAAGCTCTCTGCACATATTCAAAGCTGTCTCTTCTCGAAGGCATCACTATAACCGGAAATTCTCTTCCTATTGCTCGAATGCATATCAAGCCCATATACTGATTCCTGTCCACAAAGGCCGAATCAGAATGCCAATAACATCATGAAAGATGGCCGATTTTTCGGGTGAAAGGAGAAAATGAATGAACGTCCTTAGGGGAAAAGCACTGGGGTTTGGTGATGGATGGAGAGAGAGAGAGAGAGAGAGAGAGAGAGAGAGAGAGAGAGAGAGAGAGAGAGAGAGAGAGAGAGAGAGAGAGAGAGAGAGACAAACTATAAGAAAGAAAATGCGCGCAGAAAGAAACTTAATTAAACAAAAGGAAATGATGAGGATGAAAGGGGAGCAAGTTACGACATTGTTTTGAACTCTCTACCAATACTGGTAAAGGTTAAAGTGTATGTCCATGGATGTTTTTATTCTTTTATAATTGATTGTGTTTCTGTATTCTCAAATCAATCTAAATGAAACAATGAGCTGGATGGAAATGGGACAACAGAAAAAACAGATAAATACAATGGATGGCTTATTGATCTAAAGATAAAAAGACCGAAGTAAAGAAACAAAAGTTTGGGAATTAAGAAAAAAAAATATAAACAAACATTAACACCACTATCTCCTCCTCCAAGAAGCAATCATGTAAATAAAGGGGGAAATTTCAGAGAGCAAAGAAGGAAAATAACCAAGAAAGAATTCATAAGAAGGGAGGAAGAAGCCAAGAAACAAAGGTTATGAAAATTACCTCGGTAATTTGATTGTTCTGCAGCCAAAACATATTGATATATGTGTATCAAATCATGTACATATAAGATGGTCGGGAGACAGAACAATCGGACAATACGACTGTAAAGAGGATTTTCGCTTTGTCTCCCCACCCCCTTCCCGGTAACTTCTTGAACCCAAGAGGCTCATGACCTGTTGTCTGAAGATATTGTCATAATGATGATGTGCGCTTGAAACGTCGACCAGAACCTAAGGGCAAAGTTCGAGCTAATGTAGCATCGTTCAGTAGACTTTCAGACAGCTAAAGCACCACGAGCAACTGCTAACTTCCATCAGTCTCCCGTGTTCCTTAACATCAGAATCATAAGGTAATTTGACCCACGCGTTTTCAATTAACGTCCTATGTTTGAACATAGTGTGATCTTCGTAAACTGATGTTTACAAACTGACAGAGAGAGAGAGAGAGAGAGAGAGAGAGAGAGAGAGAGAGAGAGAGAGAGAGAGTATTGTCATTCATATTAAAATCGACCGCCCAAAGCAAAAGCTGATGTAAATCAAATCACGCTGGTTAAAGACCAGACTCTTGAAGGTAGAAGAGAACTACACAACGTTTTTTTTTCTTTTTTTTTTTCTGAACTCCTTCGACATTGAATGCTGATTCTCTCAAACGAAAACCTCTATGCTCAGATGAACATATTAATTAGCAATACAAATAACCCCCAACCCATCCCCATCCTAACCTACCCCCTACAGAGTCACCAGTGTTCAAACAAGAAATTGGGAATGGCATGTTCATTCTCTATTCTGGAAGCGACCAAGCAGGAGACTGGTCCTAAAACTGGCCAGTGCAACTGTACGGAATAGATGATTTAGATGGTACAATTCTGTACGGACTTCCTGCAGGATACCACACAAGCCCATATTCCCTGGGTGTTCTACCAGAATCAGTCACCTGCTTGTTTACATCAACGCGTTTACTGACACAATCTAGCTTAAAACATTGGACAGGCCACGTTTTTACTAAAGTCTGATGGACAGAATTTTTTTTTTTTACTTTTTCATTTGCTGCTTTGAGAACAAAACCTTCCTGCGGTTAGAGGATCAACTATCTTCAAGTATATATAGCATTCATGTTTGACAGTCCCAGACTGAGGAGGTGCACAAACTTCTGACACTGCGAAACGTTTCAAGTCCACCCATCTACAAGAAGCAGGAATTCCACTAGACTGGGTCAAACTGATATACATCAGTGTGGATCTGACATTCACATGTTATTCAGTCAGCGGTTCTCAGTAATACGGTAGATTTTTTTTCACTTTGATATGTACCACGCAAATGATAGCTAACTTCAATACATGTAATTATTTTTTTTTCCCAACCTCTGCGCCACCTCAGAGGCAGTGCACACACGCTGCTCATTCCGACACTCCGTCCACAGCCACATCTCGGTCAGCCCCGCCGCAGCCCCGGCACCGACAATCCACAGGGAGCAGTCAATGTCAAGTCGTCAAGAGGCAACCCATCGGAGAAGACAAGACACTGCACTGCTGCCGAGTCACTTCGGTGGTGT
This sequence comes from Conus betulinus, assembly GCA_016801955.1. Lineage (NCBI taxonomy): Eukaryota > Metazoa > Mollusca > Gastropoda > Neogastropoda > Conidae > Conus > Conus betulinus. The sequence continues at coordinate 971,127 of JADBJO010000026.1, read as the reverse complement.
TCAGTGGCGCCTGTTCTGATCTAACATACGCAGGACACCACCTGCTAAGCCACCTACTGACGACAATGATTGCTAAGTCGCGGAGCCGGCGTGAGTGAGCTCTCCCTCCAGAGGGTGTCACCACGTCCGTCCAACGAGAGCCCATGGACTCGCCGATACCGGTGACGCCGACGGAACCAAACCAAGGCCACAGACGTGGAGAGGACATCGAAAGTAAGGTCACCATGAGAGCAGGGCATGAAGGGCCACAGAATTTGAGACTTTTTTTTAATGCTGATCGATGAGAATGAGGATGATTAAGATGATGCTACGGATTTCCATTTAGGTCTGAGACTACATGACAGAACTGTACTCTACGCTTCCTTTCATAATATATCCCGGCGTCAACCAGGTCCGAGAGATACAGGCACCTGCAGTGTTGGTCAGGAAATTTGAGCAACACTCTCAAAAAAAACGCATCCATTAAGTGGATGAAACTCGACTGTGTGGTCCCAGTCTTCCCAACTGAGTCCGCAGCAAAAACTCAACTCTGGGTAGGAGCCGGTCGGGGCAGAAAAACCCACATGACTCTGATGGGATTCGAACCCACGACCTCCCAGCCGGGAGTCCGCGACGCTAACCACTTCGCCACGGCGGCTGGTAATACATGTAATTATTAACCAAATGGTCTAAAGAGCAAAACTTCAGGCTGGATAAAACACCGTTCGATGTCAAACAAAGTATTCATGGTACTGTTAGATTTCAATATGCATGTTCAAAATTGGAAACAGTTTTTTTCTGTAAAAGCTTTGAATTGTTACCTTCAAAATATTTCAATCAGTTTTATCAAACAATTACGGCACAGCTAGAGTGTCAATGTTTCTGCCAAGAAACCAAAACACTATTGATATGACTTTACCCTCGGCTTCTTTCGTCCCTCACTTTACCATTCTCAGCATCCCAGCCCTTGTCAGAGAACAGCCACCTGTGAAAACAGGATGCAAATTGAATCACTGCCAGAGCAAACTTTGTCAACATCCAGTCTGTTCTGTTCGCTGCGGGACAGAGGGAGACGTGGATTGGAGGAAAGTGGCCAAGGTGATTTCTCCTCAAGGGAAATCTTCTCCAGATTCCAGCAAAACGACAGTTCGTGTGGTGAAAATGTAGCACACGAAAAGAGATTTGTGGCCCTGTGGGTCGGTTTTGTCCTTGAAACATTAACTCCGTTCCCAAGGAGCTGATGATATTGCTGAGGTCAGAGTGTGGTCGGTATTGAGAGAGTCATACCATAGATTGTGTACAGTTTTCAATCCATGTCTTGCTTAAAATCTTACTCAGAATCTTGTAATGAGATTAAAAACATTTCATTTAACTTACATAAGTTTAATGTCAAACAGGGGAGAACAAATGTGCTTTGTGGATTTAAGAGTGAAATGTTTTTGTATTCTTTCTCTGTCTCTGTCTCACTCTGTCTCTCTCTCTCTCTCTCTCTCTCTCTCTCTCTCTCTCTCTCTCTCTCTCTCTCTCTCTCTCTCTCTCTCTCTCCCTTAGTGGGGCAAGGGCCGGATGAAAAAAAATATGTGTTTGCTTATCTGTTACCCTTGGAAATAAAGATTATCATCATCATCATCATCATCATCATCATCATCATCATCTCTCTCTCTCTCTCTCTCTCTCTCTCTCTCTCTCTCTCTCTCTCTCTCTCTCTCGCTCTCGCTCTCTTACTAGGAAAGTCGCTGAACTTGAAAAACCTGAGCTAAGACAATAGTCGTGGCATTGTGAAGAAAATAAGAAAGAAGTATAGTCAATTATTTCACGTTGAACTAAATGTAGTGTTTAACAAAAAAGATATTAAAACCTACCATTACAGACAAGGTAATGATCGTACATTAAACACACAAATGGGTTAGCATTAAATTGTATTGCGGTGTGTACAATTTTGTCTCCAGTGACACCAAAGCATAAATCACTTGAGCGAAGAAAATATTTATGGGCATACAAACCGGTAGAGTATTTAGTCTTAATCGCAAAACAAACAAAAAAGTGGAGCGATTCGGAAGAAAAGATCTACACGATTAACATTTATTTGAGCATGTCAGCTCCTTCATTTTACAATACCGTTTTTTTCCCAAATGGAAGCATTTTGTCATTACAAACGGGCACATTGACTCTATGCTTTTCTTGCAAGCTAATCCAATGTGTTTTATCTAACCAACTGCTCTCGTGTTTACAGACTTACCAAAATTCATAGCATGAGCCAAAATGATGCAAGCAAAGATTTCAACAGCATGTCATCACTTCCCCTAGACAAATTCTGCTAAGTCTTTTTTTTTCCAGCTTCACCTTGACACAGGTTTATTGGACAACTGCTGGTCTTGTTGCATATTTCAGCAGGTTTGCCCTTTCGTTTCCTGCTCTTGTTGCATTTTTCAGCAGCTTTGCCCTTCCATTTCCTACCCTTGTTGCATTTTTTCAGCAGGTTTGCCCTTCCGTTTCCTGCTCGTGTTGCATATTTCAGCAGGTTTGCCCTTTCGTTTCTTACTCGTGTTGCATATTTCAGCAGGTTTGCCCTTTCGTCTCCTACGTTTGTTGCATATTTCAGCAAGTTTGGCCTTTCGTTTCCTACTCTTTGTGCATATTTCAGCAAGTTTGCCCTTTCGTCTTTTATTCTTCTTGCATATTTCAGCAAGGTCGCCCTTTTGGTTCCTGATCTTGTTGCATATTTCAGCAGGTTTGCCTTTTCGTTTCTGCGCGTGTTGCATATTTCAGTAGATTAACCCTTTCGTCCCCTGTTCTTGTTGCATATTTCAACAGGTTTGTCCTTCCATTTCCTGCTCGTGTTGTATATTTCCGCTGGTTTACCCTTTCGTTTCCTGATATTGTTGCATATTTCAGCAGGTATACCCTTTCGATTCCTGATATTGTTACATATTTCAGCTCGTTTACCCTTTCGTTTCCTGATATTGTTGAATATTTCAACAGGTTCGTCCTCTCGTTTTTTGCTATATTACATATTTCAGCAGGTTTGCCCTTTCGTTTCTTGATCTTGTTACATATTTCAGCAGGTTTGCCCTTTCGTTTTGGGCTCTTGTTTCATATTTCAGCAGTTTTTACCCTTTCGTTCCTGATCTTGTTGCATATTTCAGCAGTTTTGCCCTATCTTTTCTTGCTTGTGTTGCACACTTCAACAGAACCGCCCTTTCCTTTCCTACTCTTGTTGCGTATTTCGGCAGGTTTGTCCTTGTTGCTTGCCATATTTTCTTATGTAAGTTATTGAATGATACATTATATTTCTGCTTCACTTTGCTCTTCTCAGTAATCCGCTGTTGGTGCATCTTTTTTGTTTTCAGTTTTAGCAATTTGCTGTCATTGCATGTTGCATTGTATTTCTCTTCCTCTCTGTCGTTAGCAAGCCGTTGGCATCCAATTTTTAGAACAGTTCTCCGCCCACCGTGTACACAGTAAGCAGCTGTTGCCTTCTCAATCGCATTCTCCTTCACTTTGTCACTAGCAGGCTGCCGTCATTGCATGATTATTCACATTTCTCCCTTATTTTGTCCTTTCATTGAACGTGCTGTCCGTCACTATTCTCCCTTACTTCGCTCTTGGCAATTTGCTGTTGTTGCTTCTTCAGGCACATTTTCCCTC
>JADBJO010000026.1:955000-965000 GCA_016801955.1 Conus betulinus | reverse complement strand
CACACACACACACACACACAACTTTTCCTTCTCGGTGGCATTAGCATAAGTGGAATTTTTCCACCTATTACTGGTGTGCATATCAATCCTACTCACTTATTCCTGCCGGAAAAGGAAGCTCAAATCATCGATAATCTCATGAGAGATGGCCGGTTTGTGAGAAAGTGAAGATGTGAGGCCATCTTTAGGAAAGCTGAGAAGTGATTGATGGAGGAAGTAAGAAATAAAAGAAAGGAAATAAGAAAAGAAAAGAAATATGCAAAAAGAAAGAGGTTAGACAGACAGCCATGAAAGCCAACAAAAGAACGCAAGGATGAAAGAAAGTCAATGCCTGACATGACAAATTCTTTGCTAATGCAGTAACATGTAGCAGTTTCTGGTCACGCTTTTATGTTTTGTTGTTCTCTTTGTTTTGGAGAGGGAGGTAATGTAAGGCAATGTTGTGTAAATCGACAAAGAAGAAACAAAAAAGGAGATTTGATTGATTGGCTAAAGGAACGGAAAATAAAAAAAGACATAAGGAAAAAAGAATCAAAGATGAAAAATATGGAAACGACGAAAAAGAACACAACCAGAAAGCACACAAAAAAACATAGAAGATAGTGAAATAAATAGGAAGAAATGAAAAAGGAAACAAAATACAAGAATGGGAAAGAAATCAAACAAGAAAGAGAAGAAGGATCCAAGGAATGAAAGAAAAAAAACGAGAAACAAAACCCTGAAATTGGAAATAAAATTCAGCTTGTAAAATTGTCTTTCCTGCTTGCCACGTTTCATAATAGTATCATCAAATTGTGCACACTCTTCCTTTTAAGAGATGGGGAAGACAGACTTAGAAAAGTATTTTCTTAAATGTGCTGTCTTTATCTCTTTTGACAGGTTACTTCTTGAAACGCAGTCTGAAAATCATTTATTAAGGAGGTAACGTCCGCTTGAAAAAGTCGACCAGAAGCTGGGGGCAAAGTCGGAGACAAATGAAGCGGAGTGCAGTGTGACTTTCAGCCAGCTATAATGGCACGAGCGGTCGTTCACTTCTGCCGGATTCCAGTCGGTCACTAAATTCGTTAGACTTGGTTTTTATTTCAATATCTCATGGCCCTGAGGTCTTAGTCGACTACACATGTCCTTAGTATTTTATGAAAGAAAAAATGTATTTCAAAAACATGTTATGCGTTTAAACTGTCGTGAAAGTATAACTGACCGTTAGAAAATGTGTGCGCGAATGTCAAGAGAGAGACAGACAGACAGACAGACAGACAGACAGACAGACAGAGAGAGAGAGAGAGACAGACAGACAGAGAGAGAGAGAGAGAGAGAGAGAGAGAGAGCAATATTTTTCAACTTTTTTTCTCATCTTTTCATTTCATTTCGTTTATACATTTCTTTTATATCTTGCTTATTTTGTTCTAAATTTCTTCCTTTGTGTTGAGTCGAGTAGGAGATTAATATTCCAAAGTAACAAACGGTCAAACACCCCACTGATTAAACACTTTTCCTTAGAAGACCCTCTCCGTCTCTCTCTCTATCTCTCTCTCTCTCTCTCTCTCCCTGTCTCTGTCTCTCTCTCTCTGTCTCTCTCTCTCTCTCTCTCTCTCTCTCTCTCTCTCTCTCTCTCTCTCGCTGTCTCTCGACATTTGCACACACATTTCCTTATGGTCAGTTACACTTTCACGTTGAACACTCGCTCGTTTTAGAGGGTTATTTCATGCTGTCCTTTCTTAAAGTAACTGATCGCCTAATCAGACAAAGTAAGATTGCATAGGTTTGGTTTTTCTTGTTTGGTTTCTGTACTTTTCTAATACACTTTTGAATCACTTTTTCTTGTTTGGCTTCTGTGCTTTTCTTATACGTTTTGTAAGACATTTCCCTTCATTTTGCTGCAATGTTCACAGCATTGCAGACTATCCATGAAATATAATACATCCAACGAAACAGAAAATGGCACTGCCGCACTCTGCCCACTTTAGAAAACAAGTCTACTAGATTACCGTAATAAGGAATTCCGGCAAAAGGCTTCGATAAGATTCCACCGAAAGTCCTGCAAAGGAGTCTGTCAAAAGACTCAGTAAAGGACTCTGATGAAAAATCAGAAAGTACGCAGACAAATAAAGGGAATCAACAAAAGAATCAGGCAAAACACTCCAACACAGGACGCCTACAAAAGACTCAATAGAGAACTCTGACAAAGGATTCAAATAAAGAGCCCAGCAAAGGACGAGCTCTAGTAAAATATCCAAGAAAAGTTCCAATGAAAGGACTTAAATGAAATGTTCAAAGGACTCTCACAAAGGACTCAGACAAAAGATCTTACACAGATCTCTGACGAAGGAGTTAGCAAAAGACTGCAATAAAGGCAAAAAAAGACACTAACACAGCTATCAGGGATTTTAACCAAAAAATGCCCCTCCCCCAATAGACTCCGGCAAAGCACTCAGTAAGAAAGACTTTGGCGCAGAACTCTGAAGATGAATGTCAACATAACACTCTGTTTCAGGACCATGATAAACAAAAAGGCCTGAAACAGAGCTCTGACAATGATCTGCAACAAAACTCTGTGACATACGACTTGACAACGGACTTCGAGAAAAAGACTCTGACTGAGAACTCCGGCAACGGACTTCAATATGCACCAAAAAAAACTGACAAAAGATTCTGACAAAGTTCAACAAAAACATGACACATATTTTTGACAAAGTTCTTCAACAACAACAAAAATCCTGACACGGGACTGTGGAAATGAATTTCAACAAAAGTATCTGACTTAGAACCATGATGAAAAAAAAAAAAACTTCAGTACAAGACACATACTGGACTCCAACAATGGATTTCAAACAAGAAAAATGCTGACACAGAACTGTGACAAAGTTACTCAACCAAAACAAAAAAAAACTCTGACGTAATACTCTAACATACTTCTTCAACACAAATACTCTGACACAGCAATTTGATAAAGTTCTTGAACAGCAAAAGAAAAAAAAAACCTTGATTCCTTACTCTTTTAAAGTTCTTCAACGAAAAAAAAAACCTGACATAGTGCTCTGACAAAGTTATTTAACACGCAAACCTCTGACACAATAATCTGATAAAGTTCTTGAACAAAAGAAACCTCTGACACAGTATTCTGGCAAAACTCTTCCACAAAAACAAAACTCTGACTCAGGACCATCGTAAAGTTCTTCAACAAAAGACTCTGGCACAGGACTCCAACAAGTACTCCTAGAAAAGACCTTGATCGGCACTTTAGCAAAGTACTCCAAGAAACAACTCTAATTCAAGACCGTGATAAAGGATTTCGGCACAAAACTCTGACAAAGGACATTAACAATGGGTATGGAATAAAGACACTGACACAGGATTCCGACAAAGCATTAAAGAAAGGCTCTGACACGGGACCCTGATGAGGACAGCAGCAACGAACGACAGATACAGCACTCTGATGAAGAGCCTCTACAAAGGGCTTACCTTCATTTCCCGTGAAGCATATTTTGCAATGGAGTTCTGTTTCCATTTCTGTAACAATTATACTTCTTGCAGCGTTCATACTTACCACTAAAAGAACCGACATTTTCGCATCTCCCGGTTGCCTCTTGGCCAAATACTTTTCTTTTAATTTAAGCTCCATTTGAATTGAACTATGTGACAATTCGTGACACAACTAGGTGAGTAACTTCGTGATACAGCAAAGGTTGCCGTATTAAATGGTTTACCAAGACGCCGTGCATGACAATCATCATACTCATTTAGAAAGGTAGTCTGGTGACAATGATCAGGTGACCTAGCCTAGTTATTCGCCCTCTTGTTTTGCCTTCGAGAGCACGTGGGCGGCTCATGACTGTGCAGCATCATTGAACTCCATGAAGAACTGGAAAGACGTTGTCACGTAAAGACCATGACACAAGGGTCTTACGATGAGTCAGGGTCCATCATTGACTATGGTGATGATTAGTTGCAAGGTGAGGCGACTGCAGGCGGAAATCCAAACGAATCTTAAAAGATTTATGAAACGAATTCGCCAAACATGAACAAACGAATTACAGGACATGAAACGACGTGTTTCGACCTCTTAGGTCTTCTTCAGGCAAGATAAGCAAAACACTTAGGTGTAAAAATACCTGCCACAAAAGAGTTACCAGTCTACGCTCATGTTGCGCCGAATTTGACCAGATAAGTGGTTGCTCTTTCTTCATTTTCGTTGACCTGAGTGTTGTTTATCTTGCCTGAAGAAGATCTAAGACGTCGAAATACGTCTTGTTCTGTCTTGTGATTCGTTTGTTCATGTTTGGTGTATTTATTACACAAACGTTTTAAGATTTATGGTGATGGCGACAGGAACGTTTGATATATCCAGGGAAGACAGTCGTATCCAGACTGCATAGAACCTCTGGAGCTTTTAGATCTGAAGGTATTCTGATACAGGCAGGAGTCACTCCTAGATGAACAAAAAATATCTACCACAAGAGAGTTAGTCACCATCCAACGCTACGGAGACACTCGGCTGCCTACCTTCGTTTCTTTCACTCGACATCCTCAGTACACCTTCAAAGATTACAATGCACCATCTCATCATCTCACCGTCCGCACGTGATTCCCGACTGGGTTAAACAAGTGGGCCACGCAGACCATGCGACAGAATGCCTGAGGATGTCTGTTCACCTATTTCTCACCAACAGCAGTAGCGGAACATTCCTGAAAGACCCATTGTATCTTTTAAACACCCCCCACGATTCAGACTTTTTAGGATTTGACTGACTTTCTTCAAGAGAAATAGTATGAGATGAGATCATCAGAAATCTGTCGGTGTACATGGACTCGATGCCTTACATGCTTGGCAGCCAGTGGGGTCAAGCATGATAGTAACGTTCCTTGGTGCTCTCATGTGGTTTAGAAGTTTTTAAGTATGAATACAAATCTTTTTGTGGTTCCTGCATGACAAAATCGTAACTGATTTCTTTCATGCTCGTTTGATTTTATGTGGGGCATCTGATTTGTTGTGAAACAAAGGTTTCTGGCATCATTAACAAATTTGGTGTATTCAGTTTCATCCGATAGCCATACACGCATGGGTTCGGCCAATCTTATGATTTATCTGGCTGTTAAGTTTTGAAAAAAAATTTGATGGATACCATTTCAATGGCTCCAAGACAATCAAAGAAAGTTAGCAATCAAATGAACAAAACAACAAACTTAGGGAAACACTGAAGAAGGGAGGTATGAGAACGAAGGAAGAGAAAACAAAAAGCCTATGAAGCGTCCAACATTTACTTTTCATGACCTTCGTCAGTCCGTTAACCCATGGGTCGTTGGGTACCACTAAAATGATAGTCCTCTTCCACACTTTTCGGTCTTTGTTCGCCCTCTGGGAATCTCAAACTGTCAAGGCCTGCCCTTCTATGATATTGTCCACCCCCCTCTTTCTCTGCCTGTCCCTTCTGTACCATGGCACAGACACAGGCAAGATGGTTTTTTTGCAAGGCAGGATTATCAAGATATGAACATGCAATTCAGTTTTTTTTATCCTATCTGTTGTTACCAAACCTTTGGTACCTTGATTCTTTTGCCCGTACTTCATCAGTGACATGATTTTCGTTGGCGATGCGTAGGATTTGGTGATGACATTTCATTTTAAATATCTGGTTTCTTCTTTGTATACCTGTTGTCAATGTCCACGTTTCATATGCATATGCACGCATTATTCTAACTTTGGGACTGATAGAAATGTCGTTGTTGTTCCAGATGGTCTTGAGTTTTGAGAGCGCTATTGATGAGAGATTCAAGAGAGGACATGTGGTTTGGATCCGACACCTTATACAACTGTTCCCATGTACGTACAGATCCTTCACGTACCTTGGAGCAGCTGTGACAGGATATTCATACGTAGGCTTTTTCAGTGGTTTCTTCTTCTTCTTCTTCTGAAGTTGTTGCTGCTGCTGTTGCTTCGGCCTCCTCTTCCTCTTCTTCTTCTGCTACTGCTGCTGTTTCTGCTTTGTCTTCCATTTCTTCCTTTTTCTTCTTCTTCTTCTTCTTCTTCTTTCTTCTGCTGCTGCTGCTGCTGCTGCTGCTGCTGCTGCTGCTGCTGCCGCCGCCGCTGCTGCTGGTGCTGCTTGTGCGTCCTTTTCTTCCTCCTCCTCCTCCTCCTCCTCCTCTTCTTCTTCTTCATGTTTTTCTGCTGCTGCTGCTGCTGATTCTGCTTCCTCTTCATCATCATCTTCTTCTTCGTCGTCGTCGTCTTCTTCTTTCTCTTCGTCGTCGTCGTCGTCGTCTTCGTCCTCTTCTTCTTCCTCCTCCTCCTCCTCTTTCTCTTTTCTTCTTCTTCTTCTTCTTCTTCTTCTTCTTCTTCTTCTTCTTCTTCTTCTTCTTCTTCTTCAGTCGACATCACTGTTTGGTACCCCTTTTACTCCCCTCCCTCTCCCCACGTCTCCCTCTCTCTCTCTCTCTCTCTCTCTCTCTCTCTCTCTCTCTCTCTCTCTCTCTCTCTCTCTCTCTCTCTGTGCGAGCGCACTCGAGTGCGTGCGTGCATACGTGTGTGTGTTTTGTTTACATGTCTTCCTCTTTCCCATTCCCTACCTGTTGTCCCCACCCCGAACCCATCCACAGCCCTCCCACCTCCCGTTACGTCTCAATAAAGACAGTTTAATGCAGTGGTCGGTTCATTCTAGAGTCGGCTGTGTTCTCATTGCGCCCCATTTGAAAACATGGTATCTCTCTGCTTGCAGACTGTTTACTGGCCGGGTCTTTGACTCCACCGGTTTCGCCATACAAAAAACATTTGGACGAGGAAGCAAATATGTATGGTCACACGTTGCTGTCAAAAGAAACCAGAAACGCCATACACTTATCAATGTCATCAGAATGGATATTTTCAAGATCAGTCCTGGATTCACAGACTCGGACAGCAGAAGTCAGGACAAAATCCAACAAGTAGAGACGATATGCTGCAGACGAGTATTCAGCATCTCCTAGATAGTTTATCACAGAGACATAGTCTGCCGAACCGTCAGACAGCATGCTAGTCACTACAAAGACACGCTGGTCTGAGTGAAAAAAACTGAAGTGGTGTGAACGTATAACAAGATCAAGATCACGCGTGCCGTCCAAGACCATCCTCTAACGAACATTGCAAAGGAAGGAGAGACAAGGGAGACAGCGAGAGAGGTGGGCGGTGGGCCATTGAGGAGTGGGCCGGGAAGAGCTTCACCACGATGCGGTCACCTAGCCACGAACGTCAACAGGTGGGGGAGGCAACTGGTGCAGATTTCGTCATGGTGATAGCGCTATGTCCCTGATAAGCTCCAGAATCAGTGAATAAGAGACAACAGCAGGGGTGGGACAGGACGTGGACTTCGTGCTCGGCTTGACCTGCGCCCATGGGGTCAACACCAGCAGGTAATGGTGTCGACTTGATCATGCGTCGGGCTTGAGACTTCAATTCCTGCCGAGAGGTAGTAGAACGGTGTTTTTCCGGATCGGTAAGACATCTGCCTGGAATGCGAAAATGTCCTAAATGCGGGGTTCAAATGGACTATAGATGATGGTCTGAGAGCCAGTCTTTCGGACAAGATGATAAATCTGTGCCCAACCCATGGCAAACCATGGCAACAAATGACAGAAGAGAGTTGAAAAATCTATGCTCACGCGAATACAAACCATTGGCCTCCTTTTTGTTCGTTCTACAAAACACACACACGTACAAACCAGCGCGTATACATATACAAACACATAGTTCGCACTAGTACACCTCGTTTTCTTCTTGCACACATGCCATCCTTTGCCTTTTTCTTCACACACACACACACGCACACACACACACACACACACACACACACACACACACACACACACACACACACACACACACACACACACACACACACACACACACACACACACACACACACACACACACACACACACACACACACACACACACACACACACACACACACACACACACACACACACACACACACACACACACACACACCGACTGCACTCGTATACCCTTTCTTTTTCCATTTTCGTTTTTTTTTTTTTTTTTTCAATTTTACCTATTTTCTTTCCTTCCACGAGGGTGGTATCTGATAATGATGATATCAGAGGGCTGCATTTCCATCAGCATTGCTGTGGCCATGGGGATCTGGGCATGGAAATGGAATTCAGGACTTCACCTCGTTGCTATTGCCAATGATTTTTCAAACTGCCTCCTCTTCATTCTGACCCTCCTCTTTCTTCCCCTCCTCCTTCTCCTCCCACTCCTTCTCCTCCTGTTTTCCTCCTCCTTTTCCTCCTTCTCCACACCTCCTCTTTCTCTGCTTCCTCTTCAACGTCCTCTTTCTCCTCCTCCCCTCCTACTCCTCCTCCTCTTCCTCCTTCTCCTCACCCTCTTTTTTCTCATCCTCCTTCTGCTCTTCCTTCTCCTTCACCATCTTTTCCTTCTCTTCCTCGTCCTCCTTCTCCTCCCCCTAGTTCTCCTCTTCCTCCCGTTCTGCCTGCCTCCTCTTGCTCCTCCTTCTCCTCCTCCTTCCATACCTCTTTTTCTAGCTCCTCCTCTTTCTCCTCTACCTCCTCCATCTCCTCCTCATTTTTACCTCCTCCTCCTTCTGCTCCTCGTTCTTCTTCTCCTCCACCTTTTCTTCTGCTCTTTCATTTTACCCTGTTCTTCCTCTTTTCCACCTCATATTCCCCTGCTCTTCTTCTTCTTCTTCTTCTTCTTCTTCTTCTTCTTCTTCGCCATCGTCGTCGTTTTCGTCTTATCCGCCTTTCTGTCCCTTCTCCTCTATATAATCTCCTTCTCCATCACCTCTTCATGTAATTCCTTCACTTTCTCCTACTCTTTTTTTCTCTCCCTCTCTTTCTTCCCGCTTTCTTCTCCTCCTGCTCCTCCTCCTCCTCCGACTCCGACTCCGACTCCTACTCCTCCTTCTCCTCCTCTTTTTTCGTCCTCCTCTTCGTCTTCCTCATTTTTCTTCTCATCGTCCCATTTCTGCCTTACTCCTATTTTCCCTCCGTCTCCTCCTCTTCTTCCTAATCTTCCTCTTTCTGTAACTTCTCCTCTTCTCCTCCTTCTCCTTGTCCTCCTCCTCTTCTTCCTCCTCCTCTACCCTTCCTCTTACTCATTTTTCTTCGCCTCCTCCTTCTCCTCCTCACTCCTCCCCCCCCCCCCCTTCCGCTTCTTTATCTTCTTCTTCTTCTTCTTCTTCTTCTTCTTCTTCTTCTTCTTCTTCTAAGTCGTCATCATTGTTATCATCATGATCTTCTTCGTACTATCCCTTCCTTGTACTCCTTATTCTCCTCTTTCTTCTTCTCATCACATTGCTCCTCCTTCTGCTCCTCCTTTTTCCCTTCTTCCCCTTTCTCCCCTTCTTTTGTCCTCATCCTTGTTTTTCTCTTCCCCTTTTCTCCCCTCCTTTTGTCCTCATTCTTGTTTTTCTCTTCTTCTTTCTTCCCTCTCATCCTCCTCCTCTTCTCTTTCTTCGTTTCATTCTTTTTTTTCCTGTCCGTCCGTCCCTCCGTCCATCTGTCCGTCCGCCCGTCAATGTGTATGTGTGTGTGTGTGTGTTGTGTGTGTGTGTGTGTGTGTCTGTCTGTCTGTCTGTCTGTCTGTTTGTCTGTCTGTCTGTCTGTCTGGAGCAGTGAATATCAAACGTGAAAGCATGGGGCCAGAAAGCAACCCACCAAAGGGGACACAGAAGTGCCGCCACCAAGTCACTTGGATGGTGTTCAGTGATGCCCTGTTCAGGACCAACACACAGGGGACACAGAAGTGCCGCCACCAAGTCACTTGCATGGTGTTCAGTGGTGCCCTGTTCAGGACCAACACACACAGGGGACACAGAAGTGCCGCCACCAAGTCACTTGCATGGTGTTCAGTGATGCCCTGTTCAGGACCAACACAACAGGGGACACAGAAGTGCCGCCACCAAGTCACTTGCATGGTGTTCAGTGGTGCCCTGTTCAGGACCAACACACAGGGGACACAGAAGTGCCGCCACCAAGTCACTTG
>JADBJO010000026.1:937500-950000 GCA_016801955.1 Conus betulinus | reverse complement strand
CATTGTTCGTAACCTGCTTAGCACGGAGTAACTGTGTGACCTCACATGGCGCAGCAGATGGATGGAATTACATGTCCCAAACTTCCCATCAAAGGAGGCGTGGGCAGTGTCGGTGGAGGGAAGCGGGGGGAAGGTGGAGGGGGAGATTTGTTGTTCTTGAACCAGTCTAAATCACTCTTTCAATTCAGCAGGAGGTCAGAAGCTGTTTTTGACATAATGTATTCGGTTTAATTCAAACGAATCATCTTTTTTTTAATTTCTTGGCGCGAATTCGCTTACACCTTCATCACTGTCACCGTCCCTGAAGGTAGACTATGACGGGAAGGTTGCAGACTTTGCGGTCCGCTTTTGATTTTGGACACGGAATCTTAGCAAGATACATGTTCGTATGGAGCATGTTTCTAGTGCTCAACGACAGCCAGGAGAGTTTCGTAACGTTTGTAATGTGTTGAATTTGCTGCCTGACAGCCATTTGTCTTCTTTCCCTTCAGGAGACACAGCGATTAGTCTGAAGTACCTGTTCTAAAGCACCTTGATTCTTCCTTCAAGATCTGCTGTCAGTCTGCAACTTTCCCTTCCACAGGGGTTGTGGCCTGTAGAGATTAACCTTCAGATGGGTGCTGACAGATCTGGTTTTCCAAATGACCTGAAGTCTGAACACGGCAGACATACCTATGAGGTCGAGGCTTGTTCTTACCTCACTTGTGAATCTCCCATCCTTCCCTAGAGTAAAACCAGACAGATTTGAAGCGGTCGTGTCTTTCAGTAGCTGCCTGTCCAGTGTGATCTGTCTGCTTGTTCTTGTCTGAAACTGTAGGACAAGATTCTGCTTCCCAGTGAACTTCCATTCCCTATGCTACTGACACTTTTCCACAATGAAGATTTTTTCTTGGGTTTTGCTTAGCTGTCCCCTATGAGGTAGGTATTACTAGTATTGAAGATCTAATGAACAGACTCAAAATGAAAACAAAAATCCAGAAACAAAGGCAAAATTCATACGAAAAGGAACACGTGAACCTATCTTCAGCATCAGACTGGTAGGAGAGAGGTACCTTCAGGAACAACATAGACTTTTCGAAACTTGTTCCAGGCACGGTAAACAAATGATCCAGATATTGATGATACAGATGAGGGGCTCATACAGATAATGGAGTGTGTTTGTTCCTCCAAGCTATAAAACATCAGGATGTGTATGTAGTCATGTTGGTTAAGAATTGGGCCACTGTTTCTTCCAGTGGCCTTGTTCAAGACTTCCTATGTTGTTGGTGTTCTGTTTAAACAGTAAGAAGATTCCAGACGGCCTGCAGGAACAGAAGAACGTCATGGTCATCATTTTCCGCCAGTGGACAGAGCCTAACCCCCGTGATTGACCGTTTCCACCGACGGCTTCACCCCGAGCCGACCCTTGCTGCTCGTGTGGAGAAGGGGACTGGATCATTGAAACCATTACCCAAGACTGTGAAGACCTCCAGGGGGTGAGACTGAAGGCCAGGTCGATGCCCATCACTCTACAAGAAAAGCTGTGCAGGTCTGTGAGGACAGAGGAGAACCAAGCATCTCATCCAGAAACCAGTCTCCAGGTTCTACGGCGTTAGAGAAGAAAACGAACTGTGGCACAGATGCCGTGTAAGAGCTGATGTCATTGTGATCGTTTGTTACAATACTTGTTACTTACATTTTTGCTTTCTTTAAAACCTTATGATATGGTGACATTGGTTTCTTTGCAAGGAAGGTAAAATGAGGATGTCAGTGAGTGCACACGCGCGCGCGCGCGCGCACACACACACACACACACACACACACACACACACACACACACACACACACACGCACACACACACTCAAACATATCGTTGGCGTTTGTGCACGTTGAACACACACGCGCGCATGCAAATACACTATAGGTCCCCTTTCTTTACAGTTCGAATCACACACACACACACACACACACACACACACACACACACACACACACACAACACACACACACACACACACACACACACACACACACACACACACACACACACACACACACACTCAAATACCCTCATTTTCTGGTGCAGGAATTTTTTTTTTTTCAATTTTACCTGATCCAGGAGGGGCATCTGCTAATGATGATATCTGAAGGCTTTGGCACTAGGCCTGTAGAGGGCAGCGGCACTATCAGCAATGTTGGGGCGATGGCGTTCGGGGAAAGGAAATGGCATTCAGGACTTGGAGTACGCTTCACATTCACTTCGTCCTATCGCCACTGCTTTTTCTGAGCGCTTCCTCCTCCTCCCCCCCTCTCTTCCGCCCCCTCTTCCTCCTCCTCCTTCTCTTCCTCCACCTCCTCCTCCTTCTTCTCTTCTTTTTTCTGAGCGCGCTCCTCCTCTCCTCCCCCTCTCTTCCGCCCCTTCTTCCTCCTCCTCCTCTTCCTCCACCTCCTCCTCCTTCTTCTCTTCCTCTTCTTCCACGTTCTCTTATTCCCTTTCTTTCTTTTCCCCTCCACCTTCTCTGCCACCTCTTTTCCTTTCTCGTCCACCTCCTCTTTTTACTCCTCTTTCTACTCCTCTTTCTTCCTCTTCCCCTGCTTCTTCTCCTCCTCTTGCTCCTTCTCCTTCTCTTTCTCCTCCTCCTTTTGCCCTTCCTCCTCCTCCTTCTCCTTCTCTTCCCCCTCCTCCTCCGTCTCCTCTTTCTCCTCCTGCTCCTCCTCTATCTCCTGCTGCTCCTCTTTCTCCTCCTTCTCTTCCCTCCTCGCCGTCTCTTCCTCTCCGTTCTCATCCTCCTCTTCCTCCCAATGCTTCTCTTCCTGTATGTTCTCTTCCTACTCCTACTCCTCCTTCACTTGCTTTTCCTTCTTTTCCTCCGTCTCTTTCTCTTCCCCCCTCCTCCTCTCGTCTTTATTCTTCTCCCCATCTTCCTCTTTTTTTTTCTTTCTCTTTCTCCTCCTGTCCCTCCTCCTCCTCCTTCTCCTCCTTCTCCTCCTCCTCCTCCTATCGATAGATCTAACAGCAATCACTCAGCTTACAAAAAGAAATATAAGTAATGATCATATTAGGCGATTGAGAATAACACCGGTTTAAAACTTGACTATACATGTGAACAAAAGTCTTCCAGAATTGTTATGTTATATTGATCTTGAAAAAAATGTATGATTTATTGATGGTGGAAATCTAAATTTAAAGGTTTGAAGCGTTTGGATTTGTAGAAAACGTTTGTCACTAGATTGAAACGTAAAGTAGTATTAAATCAACTCTTACTATAAATCGTCGCACTTCACCATTGTTTGAAATAGGAAGAAAGTGCGTGCAGGGTGATTCCAATTCCCTACACGTGTTTATTCTTCTTATTATATAAATACTGGCAATAACTGTAAAAGGATCAGCCTGTAAATGTAACTTACTTTCATGATATGAAAGCACAGAATTTCCACGTTTTCTGATGACACCCAGCTACTTAGTCACAATGATGACAGTTTGTATCAGAAACCTACTTGTGCTCTTGAAATATCAGGGACAAACCCAGAATTTATTAACGGATAACATAACAAAAAAGCAAAATTTAGAAAGAGTGGGGGTTAGTTGCCGCCAAGGACATTGACAAACAAAGCACAGACAAGACACGATGCATTTCGACCTCTTGGGTCTTCTTCAAGCAAAAAAAATAGATCACATTTAACATTTAGGACAGTACAAACAAAGAACGAAGAGAGACTTATCTGATGTTCATGTGGTGTGCTGTGAAGAAGATGGCCGCCAGAAGGATTGTATTTCTTTTAGATTGTATTTTATTCATTTAAATGAATGATGTGTCTGGAGAGGGACAATTCATGAGATATCTTTACTTCATGCCCTATTTACTCCAGGCTTTTATATTATCACCTTTGTAGCCTTATCACTTGTTTCCCTCTGCGGTTTCTTTTCTCTCAAGATGAACAAACATTTTAAGTATTATTTCTCTCTATCTGCAATTTAGCTTTGATACTTAGTAACACAGCTGCTGTTCTCTCATCCCAAAATAAGCGTAAGTTTTTTTCATCTTTCTTCTTTAATTGTCTAATTGCATGTTCATATTACATCCGCATTTAGAATTGTTCCTATGTCCCTAATAAGCTGATTTTCAGTTTTTCAATCTTTGTTTTGCTGTGGCGTATGTAATTATGTTTGCTCGGATTTTATCAGGATGAAATGTAGAAAGTGTTCACATATTTTGTGTGTGTCTATTCTATCTTACTTACTAATAATTTATCATAATTTTAAGCTTCAAATTCTTCCATTACTTTCGCAATTTCTGTGTTAATTTCTTCCACATATTTTTCATCTTTCAATAAAGATGTACTAAATTCCGCCACCACAGCTACCACCAAAAAATCTTGATTATTTCTTCATTTTCCAGGCTTACTTTTCATGGAACAATTCAAAGTGATAATGACGGTATCCATGGAGGTTATTAGTATCTTCAGCATACCAAACTAAATGGTGAGACAAATATTAGGAAGTATGACATATCAAAACACGTAATATAGACAAAAATCACACAAGAAGAAACCGAACATCAGTTCCAAAATAAAACTAGCCTTTGATAGAAAGATACCTGGGCCTCTCATCACATGTATGCTACAGTACATTTTCTACTGCAGCTCATATATCTGTAGATTCTCTTACCAAATCCCCCCGAAAAACAAAATAACACAGCTACAAGCGATTTGTTTCGAATTTAAAGGGAATGATAAAATGACAAGATAAAAAAGGAAATACGCAGTACCTACTGTCGAAAATGGAGGTGCAGTACCTCATTTAAGCAAATATATAAAAGCTCTAAAAAAGATATGGATCAAAAAGTGTATTATGTCAAATCCAAAATGAAAAAAAAAATGACTGTTGTTTGTCCGGAAATAAATCTATTGGATGTATATGGACCTAGAAAATTTCTCAGTAAACAAAGTAATGAAAAGTGGAAAGACATCTTCACTTCCTATGTTAACTGTATCACCTATCACCTATCACCTATCCCGGAGTCTTGAAGACCGTTGGGCCACCACAGAAGACTTCGCAACCAGCTTCCTCCACTCCTCCCGGTTCTCAGACGCTTTTAGGCAGTTGCTGAGTGTTAGGCCAGTCTATGCACTGATGTTGTCCTCCCATCTCTTTCTTTGTCTTCCCTCTCTTTTCTCCCTCTACCTCCTCGCACTGTTCCTTATTGAATGGTTTTAGCAAGTCTTGTTGATCTTGAAATATGACCATACTATCTCATTTTTCTTCTTTTCACTGTGGACAACAGGTCTTCGTATGGTCCAGTGGCATGTCTTACTCTGGTCTGGACCTCCAAGTTGGTAATGTGGTCTTTGTACGAAATGCCGAAGTCTCATCTCTAATGCCTGAATCCTTCTCTCAAGTTCAGCTGCCAGAGTCCACATTTCACAGGCATAGAGAAACACGGCACTGACCAGGGAGGGCACCAGCCTGATCTTGGAACTGATGATCGTTATTTTTTCTGTAATTCCAGATGGGTCTTTGTCTGGTTAGCGCTGCTGTCGTTTGCGCAACTCCGGAGAGCACTTCAGGCTTTGATCCCTCATCTGAAATAATTGCCCCGATGTACTTGAAGCTTTGAACTCTCTCCAAATTTCTCCCTTAACAGCGATGTTAGCGCTGATTCCGTTAGTATTGTTGGTCATCAGTTTTGTCTTTTCGGCGTTGATCTCCATGCTGAATGCTGCAGATCATTTGTCAAGGCGCGCTCTGCTAGGTTGGCTGGTTCCTGCTCTTCTCCTGCTACCCCGTCAATGTCATCGGCAGAGCGTAGGTTTGTTACTACCCTGCCACCAGTGCTTACTGAACCTTGATGTCCCTCCAGTGCGTCCGTCATAATTCTTTCCAGGTAAATGTTGAAAAGAGTGGTAGAGAGTAAACAACGTTGCCTCACTCCAACAATGTTAACTTTGCCGATCACGTAATATTAAATAATTCGTCTGAGGTATTAGCAGAGTCGTTGGTCTATAATGACAACTTTAAAGTTTGTAATGATGTCATAAGTTAAAAAAAAAAAACTGGACAGCTAAGCGGATATTTCTGGTTAAAGATGTATTAATGAATTATCACACACATTCTCCGAGAGGTATGATATTAAGGTAAATCATCTAGTCTAATGGGATGTATATCATCAATACAAAGGTATTTAAGAAGTGCAAATATTAAGATAACTAACGATAACTATAAACCATAAACAAGAGCGCTGCAAATGATATCAAGCCTTAAAAAAGGATCGAAAATCTTCTATTGCACTCTCAGAAAAAAAAAAAAAACAGTATTTGATATTAGCTCTTTTGCTAAGTGGGAAAATTAATTGAGCTGTGTACTAGACTTGGAGAAAACATTAATACAAGTCAAATAAATTAAAGAAATTAGATTAAAATGGTGCGCATTGAATCCAGTTCTCAACCCAGCAGTTGCGATGAAGAAGTCGGCCGGATTGCCGACGAAAGCTGCGCACACAGTGAATAGCCTTCTTTAACTGAGTGACCTGTTTAGCCTGGTAACCATTAGATTTAAATGGTTTCAAATAAGAATTTGTCATAACATTTCTGTTTCGAAAATTTTTTTAAGGTAGGATTCTTCTTAGTGATCTGAGCTCTTTCTGTGAAGCTGACGCTGATTCGATTCAACATTATCTGTGGCAATGTCAGTTTGCGAAACATTTGTGGGAACTGGAAAAAATGAAAAGAAAGATGTGACCATTGTAGCGTATTGAAGTTTAATACATATCTGGTTCTACTTGAAACGATGAACATACAAAAACTGATGCGGTACTTGATCACATTATTTTATGGGCTGAACTCCATATATACAGACGTATAATAAACTAGACGAAACCCACTGTCAAACACTTCTTGAGAGAACTTAATAACATATGTAAGGTTGAAAAACATATGTATTTTTGAAAAATCAAGT
Source organism: Conus betulinus (assembly GCA_016801955.1). Lineage (NCBI taxonomy): Eukaryota > Metazoa > Mollusca > Gastropoda > Neogastropoda > Conidae > Conus > Conus betulinus. The sequence continues at coordinate 943,065 of JADBJO010000026.1, read as the reverse complement.
ACGTGGAACTTAACCGAAAATGGTGCCCCTATGAAAACTTTGTTGACGTGTCTAATGAATCGAGCTAAAGAAGGAGCGGAACAAAAACAGCCAGCAAAAAGCAGTCGATGGTAATTCCTAGGTTACTGAAATTTAAGAAAACTTCATTCATTTGTAAAATTCTAACTTGTAACCTGTATGGTCAGGCATGTCGGAGGTCTCTATTTCACGATTGCCACGTAGATCAGAGAAAAGAAAGAGGTGTGTGTGTGGGGGGGGGGGGGGGTGCGTGCGTGCGTGCGTGTGTGCCTGCGTGCGTGGGTGGTGCGTGCGTGCGTGCGTGTGTGTGTGTGTGTGTGTGTGTGTGTGTGTGTGTGTGTGTGTGTGTGTGTGTGTTTTTCTTTATCTATGTACCTGTTTGTGGTGTTTTCGTCCTAGATTAATTAATTGAAATACTTGAACGCTTTTCGTGTGCAGTTCTTCCTTATGTATTTATTTTCTTGTTTTTGACACCCCCCCCCCCTCACCCCTTCCCCCTAACCTGTGTGTAGCGAACTGTATACCGTTATGTTGACATGCTGTTTGTTGTCTATGTTGGAAACTCATTTTTCTTAATGGAAGGAGACTATTCACATTCAGGTCAATATCCTGTGCACGGGTACAGTCATGAATATGAATAGAATTTTGTTTGTCTGTTTGTTTTTTTTTTATAAAAGCAGCACTCATTATTAGTAGCCATGACCATTTCTTTGATAAACAGTTGCCATTGAGAACTTTGGATTTCCTTATCGTTCAGCTTAATCGTTGAATGAAAGGAGGAGAAAATGGTGACTAAATTCAAGTGAATGGTGCGATCTATGTCCTGTTATCAATATTCATGGAAACTCCTCTTTTGATACATCCCATGTTCTTGTATATTTGTTCTCACTGTCGCTAACGGCCTGTTTTGGCGCTGCAGCGTAAGCCTTATGAAGTGTGTAATTGCGTCGTCATTATTCTTTTCTCTTCCGCCAGTAATCCGTGTATAGCTTACACGTGTGTTGGTATTCATTGACCACTTCCGCGAATAAAACGTTGCATGTGTGTGTTTATACGGTAACTCGTTTGTCATATAGCGTATTCTAGCAAACTGCTTGTTACAGAGTCTTTCACCCGACTGGTGACTCGTGCAAGTTTCAACACATTTCAAACACATTTGTTGTGACATTTCCTTTGTACGTTTGCAACACTAACATTTAAAGGTCGGGGTCGAATTAGTTTTGTTTCTGTGTTAACTGATTTGTTTTTTTTTTTTTTTTTTTTCAAATGATACTTCCATGCGTGAGAGAGTGTTAATGAGTTGAGGTAGGCAGCTGCCTGAAGTGTTAGAACTGATTTTATTTCTTTGCTGAGGAGACCAGAAAGATGGCACCGGAAGCGACTCTGCTTTCAGAAACAGGTGATTTTCACCACGCCAAAAAGATTGCAAATGTACAGCGCAATCAGAACCTGAAAAAAAGTGGATAATTTTGTACGAATCGCTGCCTTTCAAACTCTTACTTTCTCCCCGTTTCTACTTCTTCGGTGTGATTGCGAAAATCTTGACTGACGATTATGGTGTGTGTGTGTGTGTGTGTGTGTGTGTGTGTGTGTGTGTGTGTGTGTGTGTGTCTGTGTCTGTGTCTGTCTGTGTCTGTCTGTGTGTCTGTGTGTGCGTGCGTGTGTTTGTATGTGTCTGTCAGTGTCATTGAGTGCATGTGGGTGCATGCTTGTACATGTAGGCGTATACGTGTGTTTTTTTTTTTGTGTGTGTGTGTGTGTGTGTGTGTGTGCGTCTATGTGTACAGTGCGTGCACTGTGTGTGTTTTTGTGTGCGTGAGTGCGAGAGAGAGAGAGAGAGAGAGAGAGAGAGAGAGAGAGAGAGAGTGTGTGTGTGTGTGTGTGTGTGTGTGTGTGTGTGTGTGTGTGTGTGACCTTCGTGACTGTGGGAGTGTATGCGAGCGTGGGTGTCTGCACTTGCTTTTGGTACACAAGTAGACTAGACGCAGGTGCGCGCGCGTGTGTGTATAGGAGGAGAAGGGGATGAAGGAAGAGCTAGTGGTGGAGAACTGATATGTGGATCTCTCTCTCTCTCTCTCTCTCTCTCTCTCTCTCTCTCTCTCTCTCTTAAACCCCCATACCATCACCTGTCAAAAAGATTTCACGTGCTATTCAGACCCTAGTAACCCGAGTTTGACGGGAGTCAACGCCTGTGCAACATGTTCATTTATTCATAGAATCATACGTGCTTACATACGCGTGTACATTCATATATACAAACATCAATCTATTTGTCCATCCATTCAACCACCCCAAACTAACCATCCATGCGTGCAAATGTCACGGTGCAAATGAGAATTTTGTGCATTTGCAATCGCCCGAGGCAAACAGCAATTGCGATTTGCACGGGGATAACTGAGAATTGGTTATTATTCCGGTGCAAATGACAGCGTGTGTGTGTGTGTGTGTGTGTGTGTGTGTGTGTGAAAGAATTGCTATTCATTTGGCCTATTTTGATATCGCACGTGGTTATTTCTCCAAGGAAAAACAACTCTGAATTACGTCATTTGTCTCGGTTATTATAGTCGCTCTGCCTGAGTGAAACTGATAGACATCTTCATTCCTGCTGCAGTTTGTTGTGGGTGTAAGAGTGGATTATCTGTGGAAACAAATCTTGGAAGAAGTTTGAGCTCTGGTCTCAAGTTGACTATCTACTTAGTGTCGGAAACTACAGGGAAAAACAACAGGCGCTCGTATCAGGACAGGTACAATGGGCACTCTGTGTTGTTCCGGAAATCCACGCAGACCCAGAAATGTTCAAAGACACGGGTAGATGATGTTACAGGTGCACGCCCTAGCGCAGGACCAGCGTACGTTATTGCTGGACCAGCCCGAAGTTAATATAACACTGAAATACATCATTACCGATTCAGTACAGAGTCCTCTTGTGTTGCTGTGAGTCAGTCCATCATCAGTGCAGGGCTAACTAAACACCATAAATGACCAGTCTCCTTCGGTACCGGATCAGTCTGCGTCCCTGCAGCAAATGTGCTACATCAGTGCAGAACCAGGCATAGTGAGTATGCGAGCAGACTACTTCAACACAGGAGCAACATGTGATACTGCAGGAGCAGCATGTGATATTGCAGGAGCCGCATGTGATACTGCAGGAGCAGCGTGTGATACTGCAGGATCCGCATGTGATACTGCAGGAGCAGCATGTGATACTGCAGGATCCGCATGTGATACTGCAGGAGCAGCGTGTGATACTGCAGGAGCAACATGTGATACTGCAGAAGCCGCATGTGATACTGCAGGAGCAGCATGTGATACTGTAGGAGCAACATGTGATACTGCAAGACCAGCAAATGTTGATACCGGAGCAGCCTGTTATCGTTCAACCAGCCGACGTCAACATGTCGCTCAGTCGTCTGTTCAGGTAAGATTTCTTTTCTGCCCCCTATCTTCTCCTCTGTTCATGTGATTAGTTGTTACTGATTTTCAAGTGAAAATCTTTGATACGTGTTCCATTTGAATTACCCAAGCTATCTCATTACACAGAATCTGAACTATCCTTCATTGTAATGGACAGAAACTCCTCGTTTATTGCACGGAGCTCATGTGTATGTGTGTGCGGGCGTATGTGTGTGAGTGCGTGTGTATGTGTGTGCGCGCGCGCTCGCATGTGTGTGTGTGTGTGTGTGTGTGTGTGTGTGTGTGTGTGTGTTTTTCTCTTCATTTCTGATTTTTATCATTTGAAATCAGATCTGATAGCCCCGCCTCTTCTCTTCCCTCCCCTCCTCCTCCTCCCATCGTGGATATACATGCACATGCACTACATTTCCCCGCTAAGAGTTGTTGAACTGCCGTTGTAAGTTGTAACTCGTCGTTACTTGCCGCTCTTTCGAGTGTTGGTCTGCTGCTGCTGACATCACTATGACAGCTGGTGGGTCTATTGCAGCGGCCACTGCAGTAGTTAGCTAAGCGATCACCTGCTTCGAATTCTTCCCGTGATAGCCTACACAACTCTCTCTCTGTCTCTCTCTCTCTCTCTCTCTCTCTCTCTCTCTCCTATCCTGTTATAAGCTTAAGCACGGACACGTTGAGAGCAGGGGGAGATAAATTCAGACAGTGGCGTTATCAATCATTAAAGGCGACCTTCGTTTGGCTGGGGCCTAGGTCACGCCAGCTCATATGAGAGTAGCGGTAGTGGACATGTGGGGTCGTGTAGGGGAGGGGGGGGTGAGGTGGGGGGGAGGGAACTGCTGGGATAAAAATATACGTGATGGCAGGGAGGAAAGGAGAGAACCCGAAGGAAGGTGGTGGGTTTGACTCGATGAGGAGTCCGAGGGAAGATGGGGGAGGCGGAGAAGAAAGGAGGAGAAATAGACGGATGTTCTTCAGCTCTCTCTGTATTTTCCGCCACTGTTCGTCTCCCGCGTACCTGCTAAGGGAATTGATTAGATTACCATGCTCTCCCTCCACCCCCTCCCACCACCGACCTCCGCCTTTTCCCTTTCACCCTTTACCACCACCCCCACCACCCCCACCCCCCATCCCCTCCACCTCCCCCGCAACCCTTCTTTCGCTTCCTGTCCAATCCCTCACCTCTAGGAATGCACGAGACATTTTACAGTCTCTTGAGTGTAACGAACACGAGACAGAACTCGTTAAAAGAAAATCTACATCATAGTAAAAAAAATCTTTGAGGGAACGGGGGGGAGAGAGGGGGGCGGGGAGGGGGGGGTGTCGGCGTGAAGAGTGTGGAAATGACGATGATTCGTGGACTAATCCGAGGACGTTACTATTTGTGGTGCGTTGAGGAAAATGGTGGCATATGGTTGTCGCAATTTTCCTTACTGTCCTCTACAGACATTTTTTACATTCTTTGTGCAGAAGGTTACGGGAATTTTGAACTGAAAGAACTAATTTAGAGCTGATTAAAAATCTCTCTCTCTCTCTCTCTCTCTCTCTCTCTCTCTCTCTCTCCTCTCTCTCTCTCTCTCTCTCTCTCTCTCTCCTCTCTCTCTCTCTCTCTTTGTGTATGTGTGTGTGTGAACAATATATTTTTCGATTTATGTCAACTCGTTGGCGATTGGCTACCTAGTACGACAAGCACTTTACACCTCTTTGTCATTCACTCCCATACAGCCCTGTACAACACACAAACTGCCGAAAACAGTGGTTTAAATCACAAATCAGCGGAGTTGTCCGTATCACTATGAACAAAACTAAGAACGAGTGCGTTTACAAAAGTACCGCTGACTGCATGAAATATTGCATGACTACAGCTGACAGTGACGACATTTGAAATCCTACCTAACCGTCCATTTTGTAGCTCATACAAAGTCATCAAAAATTTGTCATGTTTTTTCATCATGATGAAAGCTGTCGTAATGCTCGTTGTAGCCATTCTCTCTCGGATCATTATCCGGCCGGCGTCGTTCTTCGCCTGGATTTGTTTATTACGATGGAGAGTGTCTAGACGCGATTATCTGCAAAGAAGGCGCGTTCACCCTGAATTAAAAAAGAAAAAACAAAAGTTTGAAAATGACTTTCTGTTGAAAA
>JADBJO010000026.1:925000-927500 GCA_016801955.1 Conus betulinus | reverse complement strand
CAGATAAAGACCAGAGAGACAGACAGACAGAGAGGGGGGGGGGGGTAGCTGTGATAGATAAACAGTCAAACAGAAAGACCGGAGAAGAAAAAAGGATTTGAGAGTAACTCAAACAACTGCGTTTTCCGAAAATACGTTCCGCTGAAAACCTCTTCCTAATAGCCATTGGTGGCTGATACACGAAGGCGTGTTCAAGGGATCCCCGGAATCCCCTCTTTTCGTGCAGGCCAGAGGCTGACTGGGCGGAAGAGAGCCGCCAGAGAGATGTGTCAGCAGAAGCAGCCATTACAGAACAGAGCCCACAGCCCTCACGGTTCAATGTCGGCATTTAGCTGGAAGAGAAGACATCAGCTCCCTGACACATGTCTGGGCATGGACCGGCTTTCAGTGTCTTTTCACCGGAATGAGAGCGAATCAATGATGGCGACAATACCTCCGTCATCATTAAGGAAAGTCTCATCACAGACACAGAGGGAAAGGACGAAAGATTAGTTGGAGAAGACGGAGGCGGAGGGGGAACCAACAGAGCAGATGAGCGAGAGGTGATGGGGGGGGGGGTGTGAGAGAGCTAAAAGAAGGGAGAGAGGGAAGAGAAGGGGGGGGGAGGGGGTAGAAAGAGAGAGAGGAGGAGAGTGAGATGGACCAATAAACAGACAGACGTTCAAAAAGGCTAGTGAACAAGATGGGTTAGGAGGGAAGGAGGGAAAGATAGAGAGAAGAAGAAGAAGGGATGAAAACATAGTATGTATGATTTAGTGTGCAGAGAACCCCTCCATCTTCATTAAGACTACTTCCGTGATAGACAGGAGGGACTGGAAAGGAAAAAGGAAAAGGGATGAAAAAGAGAGGGGTGAGAGAGCAACTTCTGTGCTTATGCTGGCACGTGTAGGCGCGTACACCTGTGTGTGTGTGTGTGTGTGTGTGTGTGTGTGTGTGTGTGTGTATGTGTGTGTGTGTGTGTGTGTGTGTGTGTGTGTAAGAGGATGATTCAATTTTAAAGTCGGGTATTTCTGTGATGTTAGTGATTTGTACAGGTACGCAAAGTGTTTAGCGGATTTTTCATTAGCCTTTATGTGTTTATCTAAGATGTGTTCTACGCTTACGATGTGTTTAATGTGCTTTATGTTTAGTATTGTTAACGAGCCTGCGAAGTCACAGATGAATTTCCATTAAAATGAATAAAGTATTATTGAACTGAACTGTGCTGAATGGAAAGAGAGAGCGAAAAGAGAAGAAACAAGAACACAGAAAGAGAATAAGTGTGTTTGTGCGTTGTATAGACGGGGCGGGGGGGAGGTGGGGGGTGGGGGGGCTTGACAGATAAGTTGACAGACACACACTGAATAAGGGACAGCACAATGGGAGAGAGAAGCAGTGAAAAAGAACTCTACATACAACTTTTTTTTTTCTTACTAGCAACTGAAACAATTTTGTTTCTTCAAGATACGTTTAACCGTTTGAAGATCTTCTGACGATAAACCACAGATGGTCGACACACGTAGGCATTTTCCAGAAATCCTCAGAATCCTGTCATCATGTGCGGGCCAGAGGCTGACTGGGCAGAAGAGAGCCGCCAGAGAGATGTGTCAGCAGAAGCAGCCATTACAGAACAGAGCCCACAGCCCTCACGGTTCAATGTCGGCATTTAGCTGGAAGAGAAGACATCAGCTCCCTGACACATGTCTGGGCATGGACCGGCTTTCAGTGTCTTTCCACCGGAATGGGAGCGAATCAATGATGGCGACAATACCTCCGTCTTCATTAAGGAAAGTCTCATCACAGACAGAGGGGGAAAAAAGATCAGAGATGAAGACAGGAAGACAGAGAGAGAAAGGTTGTGATTAGAGAGATGGGGCTTTTGATGAGGTGAGGGGAGGGAGGTGGAGAGCTACAGGAACAAGGAGGAGAAAAAAATAAGCGAGTGTGGAGAAAAAAAAGGAATGTGTGTGTGTGTGTGTGTGTGTGTGTGTGTGTGTGTGTGTGTGTGTGTGTGTGTGTGTGTGTGTGTGACGGACCAGTACATTGACAGGAAGACAAAAAGACCAGGAAAAAATTGATTGAGGATGGATGGAGAGAGAAAAAGAAGAAGAAGAAGAAAGTATGAATTATTTACTTTGCCAAGAGCTTCCATCTTTATTAAGAAATGTCTCATCATTGAGTGGGGGAAGACAGAATCGGGGACAGACAGACAGACAGACAGACAGACAGACAGAGAGAGAGAGAGAGAGAGAAGACGAAAACGAGGGGTAGGGGGGGGGGGGGGGGGAGGGGAGGGATGAAACAGACACACGGAGCGACACGGAGTGAAAAAGAGATGGAAGAGAAAGAAATGAGTACAAATGAGTCATTGTAGTCAGTCAGTCTGAAAAAAATGGACACAGACAGAATTCACAAATTTTTTTTCCGGGTAACTCAAACAATTTTATTTTTTCACAAAATACGCACAACTGTTTCCGAACTCATAATCACTGGTAGCTGACACATGAAAGCTTTTTCAAGG
>JADBJO010000026.1:907500-920000 GCA_016801955.1 Conus betulinus | reverse complement strand
GCTAAGTAATTTGAACTACTCCGGTTTTTTTCCCCTCAGGAATTCATACATCTGATGTGGACTGTAGCTCTCTTTTTTCCTTTCACGTCGAGCTCCATTGTTCTCTTTTTAATTAAACGTATTAGCGTGTACATACGGGTGTTCATGCGAAACTGGGAATTCGAGCACGCGCGTGTACGCACACGCATGTGCGCGCGCGCGCGCGCGCCTGTGTGTGTGTGTGTGTGTGTGTGTGTGTGTGTGTGTGTGTGTGTGTGTGTGTGTGTGTGTGCGTGCATGTGTGTATGTATGCATGTATGTATATGTCTTTGTGTCTGTCTGTCTGTCTGTCTGCGCGTTTTATATGTCTGTATGTGTACATATGCGTTTGTATGTATGTGTGTGCGAGTGTGTGTGTGTGTGTGTGTGTGTGTGTGTGTGTGTGTGTCTCTTTGAACTGTACATGTTCCATTCGTCTGTCTATGTCCGTGTTTGTGCAGCCAGCCAGACGTCTATTAGACAAACCGGCAGCAGATAGACAGGTCCACCGCTAGGCGGGTACACAGCTTGACAGCAGATAGACAGGTCCACCGCTAGGCGGGTACACAGCTTGACAGCAGATAGACAGGTCCACCGCTAGGCGGGTACACAGCTTGACAGCTCCACTGCCAGACAGGTACACAGCTTGATAGCAGATAGGTCCGCCCCTAGACAGGTACAGATCTAGATAGGTACGCAACTAGTCAGCAGATACACGGGTCCACGGCTAGACAGATATACAGCTAGACAGCAGACCGACAGGTCCACAGCTAGACAGGTACACAGCTAGACAGCAGATAGGTTCACAACTAGACAGGTGCACAGCTAGACAGTAGAGAGGTCCTAAGCTAGACAGGTACACGGCTAGACAGCAGATAGGTTCACAACTAGACAGGTACAAAGCTAGATAGCAGATAGGTCTTTAGCTAGGCAGGTACACAGCTAGACAGCAGAAAGGTTCACAACTAGACAGGTACACAGATAGACAACAGATAGACAAGTGCTAAGCTAGACAGCAGATAGGTCCACAGCAAGGCAGGCACACAGCAGATGGACAAGTGCTAAACTAGACAGCAGATAGGTCCACAGCAAGGCAGGCACACAGCTAGACAGCTGATAGACAGGTTCACAAGTAGACAGGTACACACAGCTAGACAGACCAACAGGCAAAGGTTAAGCTTTCAAGCTGACTACAGACTGCGTCTGCTTTCTCTGAAGTTGAGTACCACTGCAGCCATGTACAGTGTTGTTGTGGTCATTGTTGTCCATTTGTAGGCCCGATGATGATGCCTTTCCATTCAACTGATAAACTGAAGACGAAAGGCCTAGGGGCAGGCAATACAAACAGATCTGACTTCAGGAGGGATGACAATGGTTCCCTCATGCAGCTAGTGAAAGGCTTTTATATTTATTATATATTTTTCTTAATTTTATGTTCCTTTTTCTTCATCTTCAGCCCCCATCCCCCTTTTTGTAATTCAAATGTTTGCCAAGTCATTACTATAACGACGGAAGAATTGTTAGCCTGCACTTGTTTGCACCCATTACTTAACTGTTCAGCAAACTAAAGAAAAGTGACCAAATCAAGCACACATCTTCCAAAGAATAGCACGTGAAAGTCACTTACAGAGATATTTTTAAACAAACAACGCTTTGAAACTTTTGTAAAGTAACATTGTAGGAAACAGTGGCTTTTTGTGCATAACGTCTTTTTTTTTTTTTTTTTTTTTTTTTTTTTTTTTGATAGCATCAGCCGTCACACAGCAAGTCAAGTCGCTTTTTTATTTTCCTCAAGGGGGCGTCATCGCATACAGACCATAGTTCCCTGAATGCTGCGTCATGTCAGCTCTGCCATGGGAACTCTACGCGCTGGGTCAACAGCTAGATAAATAGATAACTGGTCAGGCCTGAATCACATCAGGATGGCAGCACGACCCCATAGGTCGTTCCACCTGTTCTAACTTTCTCATTTATATGTTGGTATGGTGGGTTGACTGTGAAGAGCAGAAATGTGCTTGAGAAAGTGGTGAACGTGGGAGGAAAAAATCGTTGGTGAGAGACAAAAATGTCTAAGTGAGCTATACAGGTGCCGTGTTGTTTGTAAAGCGAAGAAGATTACGTGTGACCAGACCCACGTTCTTGCAAATCAGTATGACCTTCTTCAGTCAGGACGAAGATATCGATCGGTTAAATGCAGAAGAGTCAGATTTAAACAAAGTTTTATTCCCCTGTCCATTGATTTCATGAACCGAGAAGATGTTTAATTGAAATCCAAATTCCTCTATATGAATGTATGTCATATGTGAGAAAATGGGTAATGTGGCTAAATTATTGTTTATTTGCTGTGAATGTGTGTGACCCACAAATTAATTTCTCAAATTGAGATAATAAAGTTTACTTGACTTGACTTGACCTGCGTGAAGGCTTGGTTCCGCTCTCAGCAACAAAAAAAAACGCAATAATGATAAAAGCCGTCCTGTTGTCTCCGTCCGTTCTTCCAGCCCTCTTCCACAGCCTCCGCTCCGCCTTCCACTCTTCACACAGTTCCAGATCCATTTTCACCGAGGATGTGTCACTGCGCGCGGGACAAGTCCATACGCGCTGCGCTACATCTGCAAAGCACGAGATCTCAGTGTGCGGTGTTTATTTGCTGGATGGCTTACTATGCAAATGACGATAAAAGGGAAAATTTTACCAGGGGGGCTCATACACAAGACTTGGCAGATACCTGTTTTTTATTTCATTTTTTTACTTGGCAGACACCTAATCTGCATGTGCATGTGTATGTGTGTGTGCGAGCATTCGCACACTCTCGTTTGCACGACTGTATGTTGTTCTTTTGCATAAGGGCATGTGCGTGTGTAAAAGCACATATTCATGTGGGCGTTACCGTGTGTGTGTCATGTATGCATATGAATACTTGTGAGGAATGGTTGTTTAGAGGATGATATTCGCCGCAATCAATTCTCACGCGCACATGCACGCACGCACGCACGCATGCACCTCGCTCCCCCCCCCCCTCACACGCACGCACGCACACACACACACACACACACACACACACACACACATATATATATATATATAATATATATATATATATGTGTGTGTGTGTGTGTGTGTGTGTGTGTGTGTGTGTGTGTGTGTGTGTGTGTGTGTGTGTGATATGTAAACACAAACACGCGCGCGTGCACGCCCGTGTGCGTGTGGAAAGTTGTGTCCATTTAAATGCTGAAAATGTTAACTTTGAATCACTGCGTCCGTTTCAGGCAGTCGTAATTAACTTCAATGCCAACTCCAAGATATTCTAGACCATCCAACATGTCGTTTCCTAAGAGACATGGAGCGACGTCAGTTAAAGAAGAACGGAAAGGGCGTCTCGTGGACCACTTACAAGATGTCTGATCTAGGCGTAACGCAACAGTCCAAACATGCAGACAAGCTGAACTGAAGCGAAAGAATTGTCTACTCCCAGCTGCCGCCATTCGGTGTCTGGGTCGACACGAGGTTCTTGTACTGTTCTTAGCCTTTGGTGATGTAAATGCAGGAGTACGAACTGACCTTTGCGATGCGTTCATAGCCAACGATCACAGCTCACGAAATCACGGTGGTTTGTTCCGTTTTCAACTCCTTTTCCTTGATAAATTGACGACGTTATCCGAGACCTCATCTCAGCAGATGACAATGTCTGCGGTCAGTCAGAGCATGCTTTTTTTTTCTTTTTAAATACCTTTCTCTCCTTTCATTTGCAATAGCAGGTGAATCAAAGAGTTTTGATGAGTTAACCAGCATCGATTTTAAAACAACAATGGGGTACTTCTACACCTTTTGAATTGAAGTGTAATGTTCCTTTAAACCATGAATAGGCGGAGCAATCTCCTTAAATGAAGATAAGCAAAGTCAATCTGGCAAAAACAAATTAAAAAGCAGCACACTTATGGGTGAAAATGGTGTGGGGGGAAAGCGTGCTTTAGATAAATTGGTCCTGGCTGAATAATCGAACAGGTTTTAAGGGCGATCAAAAGAAGCATGTAAAACCGAAGAATAAAACAAAACAAAAAAAAAAATTGACAGCAACTGATTAAACACGCACACACACTCTCTCTCTCTCTCTCTCTCTCTCTCTCTCTCTCTCTCTCTCTCTCTCTCTCTCTCTCTCTCTCTCTCTCTCTCTCTCTCTCTCACACACACACACACACACACACACCACACACACACACACACACACACACACACACAAAATTACCACCACCACCACCACCACCACTAAAGAACAGCCAATCAGAACTCTTCTGCGTTCTGTGCTTTGATCCCCTACCCTCCTCTTCATCCCAGTCGTAAGTGATCGGATGATAATGGCGACAATGATAATGATGATGACAACGATAATGATGATGACAATGATAATGATGACGACAATGACCATGATAAGAAATCCAAAAAGATATAAGGCTGGGTTCGAAGAAGGAGAAAGGCAAAAATCAAGAATGAGAGAGAGAGAGAGAGAGAGAGAGAGAGAGAGAGAGAGAGAGAGAGAGAGAGAGAGAGAGATCTGCGAACAAACAGGCGGACGGACAACACCAGCGAGAGAAAGAGACTTTACGAATTAATTCAATCGTAGTGAACTAGATATAAATCTTTTACATCTACCCGTGTAGGGAGGGAGGGAGAGAGAGAGACAGAGAGAGATATACAGACAGACAGACAGACAGACAGAACAGACAGACAGAGACGGACGGACAGACAGACTGACTGACAGACGGAGTCAGAGAGAGAGAGAGAGATTTGTTTGTGGCGCGCGACAAGGTCGTTGGCGGTGCACTTGGTTCACGCGATGTTGACATGCATATCCACAGACTGTGGCCAGAGGAGATGATTGTTGCGTGCAGACAGTGGGGTGGCTGCGGTAGTGAAGTGGTCAGCACTACCCATTACACTCTTCTCATTCCGTGCGGGTTTTTCCCCTTTTTTTCTATTTCTCTTCACGACGGCGCTCCTCCGTAAAAAGAACAGGCATCTCCTATTGATGTGGGTGGAAGATGAACTTTCATAGCCTGGCGGGGTCAGAGAGAGAGAGAGAGAGAGAGAGAGAGAGAGAGAGAGAGAGAGAGAGAGAGAGAGAGAGAGAGAGAGAACATTCATTTATTTTCAATTTATTTGCGTACATTTTTTTCATCCAGTCCTTGCCCTGTACATGGATCGTCATTACTGAAAGGGAGTGAGAAAATCGTTCAAATGTGTTGAAAGAAAACAGCTGCACCACCAACAAAATAGATACCACAATGAATCTAATGAAATGAACGATGGAAATGTGAGAGGGCGGGGGGGGAGGGGGGGGGTGGGGGAATGAGAGGGGGGAGGTGAGGGGGGAGGAAGTCATGTTTTTGAGTGGCACACAATACAGAAAGTCTAGTACAGGAGAGGGATGCGGAGGTCATGAGTGATGACTGAAAGAATTCGGAGGGGGGGTGAGGTGAGAGCAGTAGGAGGCAGCGAGAGCGAAGGTGTGGAGGGAGAGGAGGGGGAGGGGGGGGGTGGGAAGGAAAGGAGAGGGAGAGTGGGAAGGGTTTTATTTACTGTGATTTAACTCAATCGAGGCGGATGCATAAACAGCATCTTCAAGTCGCCGGGATGGGGATTGAAAGAATGCTTGCTACGGCCAATTCGCCGTCTTGGGGGGGGGGGGGATAGTGACAGGTCAGACTGGGGGGGGGGGGTTCAAGGGGGGAAGAGAAGAGACATAACTGTGGGGGGGAACAGATGGGGGAGGGAAAGGCAACAACCCCCGGGGACAAGTATATCTGTATAATTGGTTCGATTACAAAAAAAAAAAAAAGAGAGAACGAAGAAAACCTGTTTCATTACCTCTATGTATCAAGGTGGAAATGGATTTTCACCGAACTGAGTATCAAATCTGATCCTGCAAATGCGTTACATCAAAGAGGGGGTGGGGTTTTTCCTTGGTGAAATTCGTACAGCTGGGTGGGGTGACAGGTTTACAGAGAAGAACTGCATGTTCCGACTGCCCCAAAGAGTCTGGGGGGGAGAGAACTGCTGGTAAAGCGAGATCAATCTCCGGGATCTGGAGAGACGTGTTTAAGGTTGCAGTTTAGGAGGTGTTACATGAATTTATGTCTTCCTTGGGGGCATTTGGGGACAGTCAGGGGTTGTGACAGGGGAGTTTAGATACAAAGTAAACAGTAAAAACAAAAACACACCAAAAAGAAACCCCAACAGCTGCACCACCAAGGAAATGGGGGGGGGGGGGGGGGGTGGGGGGGGGGGGGGGGGGGGAGGAAGTCATGTTTTGAGTGGCACACAATACAGAAATGTATAGTACTCAATGCTAGATGCAAGGTCAGTTTGATTAAGAAAAAATTCTTATGATATGGTGAGGTTATATGCAGTAGGATGGCAGCGAGAGCGAAGAATGTGGAGAGAGAGAGAGAGAGGGAGGGAGACAGAGAGGAAAAGAGAGAGAGAGAAGCAGGCAGGCAGACATGCAGGCAGGAAGGCGTTTTATTTACTAAGATCTTAACTCAATCAGGCGCAGGACATAAACTAGCATCTTCAAGTCGCACGATGATGTTGGATTGAAATGACTGCTACGGCCAATTCGCCTTCTTCATGCGTTGTTCAGATAGACAGCAGCTCACTGACATTTCCTTTCAAGAGGGAAAGAAGAGCGATAACTGTGTAAATGAACAGACAGGCAAACAGAGGGACAAGTATATCTGTATAATTGTATTCGATTACAAAAAAAAAAAAAAAAACGAAGAAAACCTGTTTCCTTACCTCTATGTATCAAAGGTGGAAATGTTTGGCACCGAACTGATCAGTATCAAAACCCTGACAAACTGGATCTGATCCTGCAAGAGCGGTACATCAAAGAGGCGCAGCTGATTCCTTTGGTGACATTCGTACAGCTGCGGTTTGACAGGTTTACAGAGATAGCTTCATCAACTGCATTCTCCCAGCCCTCCGACGTCCAAAGTGGTTACCATGTCTTATTTGGTCTGAACTGCTGGTAAAGCAGTTATGATCTATCTCAGTGATCTGTCATGACGACGTGTTTAACGTGCAGTTTAGGGGTGTGTTACATGAATTTGATGTCTTCCTTGTTTGCATTTGGATGACATCCACGTTGTGAATAGCGAGTTTAGATACAAGTACATAAAACAAAAACACACCAAAAGAACCCCAAAGGCTGTGGTTTTTGCCCATTTTATATGCGCGGTGTGTGTGTGTGTGTGTGTGTGTGTGTGTGTGTGTGTGTGTGTGTGTGTGTGTGTGTGTGTGTGTGTGTGTGTGCGTGCTTGCGTGTGTGTGTGTGTTTGTGTGCTTGATGGTGAAGTGCAGTTTATATACTGATCAAGGAAAAAAGTTTATTTTCTTTCATGCATCTGACTGAAATAGTCACAGTTTGAATGAAAATCGGGGAAAACCGCTGGACCTCTCAAAACACGTCCAAGGTCATCACCGCACAAACACAACGCCTTACACAGGATCCCAGATGCTGTGCACTGCTGACCTGGTGGCGTTGCAGCTGTGGCCCACTGGCTGCCTTACTGGGTACAAACCCATGTCACACTGACTGATAACCTTGCTCACACATGGCCAAGGAATTCCATCAATCTCAAATCATTTGGTCCAAATGTGTTCGCACAAGTTAACCGGTATGGCCACAATAGGAAAGTCCATTGACGTCCTAGCAGACTGGGCCAGAAGCAAGCCGAGGGTAAAATGCACTTCAGCATCACTCACAGCGCCATCAGTAGACTGTTGACTGAGTTCTGTGCCACTGGTGTCACTGCAGTTCTGCGCCACTGGTATTACTGCAGTTCTGCGCCACTGGTGTTACTGCAGTTCTGCGCCACTGGTGTTACTGAAGTTCTGCGCCACTGGTGTCACTGCCGTTCTACGCCAATGGTGTTACTGCCGTTCTGCGCCACTGGTGTTACTGCCGTTCTGAGCCACTGGTGTCACTGCCGTTCTGCGCCACTGGTGTCACTGCAGTTCTGCGCCACTGGTGTTACTGCAGTTCTGCGCCACTGGTGTCACTGCAGTTCGTGCCTCTGGTATTACTGCAGTTCTGCGCCACTGGTATTACTGCAATTCTGCGCCACTGGTATTGCTGCAGTTCTGCGCCACTGGTATTGCTGCAGTTCTGCGCCACTGGTATTACTGCAGTTCTGCGCCACTGGTATTACTGCAGTTCTGCGCCCACTGGTATTACTGCAGTTCTGCGCCATTGGTATTGCTGCAGTTCTACGCCACTGATATTGCTGCAGTTCTGCGCCCACTGGTATTCCTGCAGTTCTGCGCTACTGGTATTACTGCACTGCAGTTCTGCGCCACTGGTATTGCTGCAGTTCTGCGCCACTGGTGTTACTGCAGTTCTGCGCGCACTGGTATCACTGCAGTTCTGCGCCCACTGGTATTATTGCAGACAGGCTCTGATCTGGAAGACTAAGGGCGACAACTTCATGTGGAGATGTTTTCTTCTGTCTGTCTCCGCTTCAAACCACGCTCTCCCTGGTATGCGCTCAGCCCCTTACCTGACGGCACGAAACTGGTGACCTGCTACAGGACTCAGCACCCGAACACCTGTCTCAGGTAAGCTCACCAGAGTCGCCCCCGGGCAGTACAACGTGAGTGAAGAAGCGTTCATTCAGTGAGGAGACCTTCAGTGCATGCCAGAAGACGTATCAATTGCAGACCAGACGAATGGCAGGCTGGAAACTGTGTGGATGAGGCACCCCCTCATGGAGTCGTATCGTTAAGGTTTGGGATGCTGTCAGTAGTACCCTCTCACGGAGTGGTAGTATCAAGGGTTGGATTGCTGTCAGTAGTACCCTCTCACGGAGTGGTAGTATCAAGGGTTGGATTGCTGTCAGTAGTACCCTCTCACGGAGTGGTAGTATTAAGGGTTGGATTGCTGTCAGTAGTACCCTCTCACGGAGTGGTAGTATTAAGGGTTGGATTGCTGTCAGTAGTACCCTCTCACGGAGTGGTAGTATCAAGGGTTGGATTGCTGTCAGTAGTACCCTCTCACGGAGTAAGAGTATTAAGGGTTTGGATTGCTGTCAGTAGTACCCTCTCACGGAGTAAGAGTATTAAGGGTTGGATTGCTGTCAGTAGTACCCTCTCACGGAGTGGTAGTATTAAGGGTTGGATTGCTGTCAGTAGTACCCTCTCACGGAGTGGTAGTATTAAGGGTTGGATTGTTGTCAGTAGTACCCTCTCACTGAGTAAGAGTATTAAGGGTTGGATTGCTGTCAGTAGTACCCTCTCACGGAGTGGTAGTATCAAGGGTTGGATTGCTGTCAGTAGTACCCTCTCACGGAGTGGTAGTATTAAGGGTTGGATTGCTGTCAGTAGTACCCTCTCACTGAGTAGAGTATTAAGGGTTGGATTGTTGTCAGTAGTACCCTCTCACGGAGTGGTAGTATTAAGGGTTGGATTGCTGTCAGTAGTACCCTCTCACTGAGTAAGAGTATTAAGGGTTGGATTGCTGTCAGTAGTACCCTCTCACTGAGTAAGAGTATTAAGGGTTGGATTGCTGTCAGTAGTACCCTCTCACGGAGTGGTAGTATTAAGGGTTGGATTGCTGTCAGCAGTACCCTCTCACGGAGTGGTAGTATCCAGGGTTGGATTGCTGTCAGTAGTACCCTCTCACGGAGTGGTAGTATCAAGGGTTGGATTGCTGTCAGTAGTACCCCTCTCACGGAGTGGTAGTATTAAGGGTTGGATTGCTGTCAGTAGTACCCTCTCACGGAGTGGTAGTATTAAGGGTTGGATTGCTGTCAGTAGTACCCTCTCACTGAGTAAGAGTATTAAGGGTTGGATTGCTGTCAGTAGTACCCTCTCACGGAGTGGTAGTATTAAGGGTTGGATTGCTGTCAGTAGTACCCTCTCACTGAGTAAGAGTATTAAGGGTTGGATTGCTGTCAGTAGTACCCTGTCACGGAGTGGTAGTATCCAGGGTTGGATTGCTGTCAGTAGTACCCTCTCACGGAGTGGTAGTATCAAGGGTTGGATTGCTGTCAGTAGTACCCTCTCACGGAGTGGTAGTATCCAGGGTTGGATTGCTGTCAGTAGTACCCTCTCACGGAGTGGTAGTATCAAGGGTTGGATTGCTGTCAGTAGTACCCTCTCACGGAGTGGTAGTATCCAGGGTTGGATTGCTGTCAGTAGTACCCTCTCACGGAGTGGGTAGTTTCAAGGGTTGGATTGCTGTCAGTAGTACCCTCTCACGGAGTGGTAGCATTAAGGGTTGGATTGCTGTCAGTAGTACCCTGTCACGGAGTAGTAGCATTAAAGATTGGAATGCTGTCAGTAGTACCCTGTCACGGAGTGGTAGTATTAAGGGTTGGATTGCTGTCAGTAAAACCGCCTCATGGAGTGGAACCGTTAAGGTCTGGGATGCTGTCAGTTGCGACAGAGGGAGCCCCCCTGTGGAGCGCCACCTGACTTACATCCTGCAGCCACATGCCCGTCCTTGTCTGGCTCTCCCTGCCACTGGCTTTTCTGTTTTCGGGGAGGCCATGGCCGGTGTCCGGCCGCCTGCAGCACGCTTTACAGAGGATGTCCCGCTGCCCGCAACAGACGTCAACACGCTGCCCTGGCCACCCATCTCTCAAGACCTGACTCCGATGAAGTCCATTGGGGACGACCTGGACAGACGTGTCAAAGCCCAAAGAATCCCCTGCAGACCGACGTTGGATCTCCTGGGCGCTGCTGCAGGAACGGAACAATCTCCCCCTGCCGGTGATCTGAGAGGTGGCTCCGTCCACGCCCAGGGCTCAGGCTGTGGTTGCCACTCCAGGTGGCCATGTTCTCTTCTGACATTGTTCTTTCTACGCTGCAAAAAAAATCATACACTTCTGAACGAACTGAATGTACATACTAACAAAGCATTCAGAACGAAACTTTTCTGCATGAAAAGTTTTATAACTGAATTTGTTAAAAGCTGTTTGGAATAGTCAAAGCATCAATTCAGTTCACGGGCGAAACGAGTGAGTGGGTTTTCTTTTTTTACATCTTGAAATTATTGATGTCTGTCTTTCTGTATGTGTCTGGTTCGAGCCTATTACTATTCAGCCTTAGGTTGTACTGGTGTTTCATGACTATTGTAACCAAGGTAAATTGTGACGAAAACAGTATCAAAACCTTGAACAACTCAAAAAAAAATTAAGAGAACGGAAAAAACTTCACAAACAAAAAGAAAGAAGAGATACTATACTGGGTCATATTAGAATTGGGTCCTAGGTATGGGCCTACTGTCCTAAACAAGATGATCTTGACATCAATACGGCGAACTGCTGTACTTTATGTAAGCGATACTAGACCCTCTATTACACGTAAAACAGTACACTTACCTATCCACCAAGATCAGAAATCATGAAACTACCTTATGGTCAAGAATGACATCATCATTTTGACCAAAATCTCACGGCCAAAACTTGCGTCACACAAATTCTTCACAAACACGCAATAACCTACCAGGTACACACCTCGTCACCACAGTATCGGACTCTGACCTCCTTCCAAACTGTTCAATATATGCAAATAATTATTGAGACAACACTGTGTTCACAAACACTAGGAATGTCAGCACAGAGACAACACACATACATACATACACACACGCGCGCGTGCGCGCGCGCACTCCCCCCCCCCCCCCCCCCCCCCCCCCACACACACACACACACACACGCACACTCATACACACACACGCACACACACACAGAGGCAAGCATGCAAACACACACACACACGCGCGCGCGCGCGCGCGCGCGCACACACATACACACACATACACGCACACACGTGCGCGCGCGCAGCAGGCACACACACACACACACACACACACACACACACACACACACACACACACACACACACACACACATACATACACACACACACGCGCGCGCGCGCTTGCACACACACACACACACACACACACACACACACACACACACACACACACACACACACACACGTCTAGGTCCACTGAAATCGTTGCAATGTTACTGAAGCACACAGACATTTCCACCCCCATGTAAACAAACACAACATTACATCGAATGATTGCGAGTGTTAGCTTTCCACTAAGCGCTCTCAGCAACTCGAATTGGCCAGCGGGAAATAGAAACACGTCATGTTGGTTGTTTGGGCCGTGGTTAATTGCGTTTGTTTTCCGGCGAACGTGAATGAATAACTTCATTGCCACTTCGAAGGTGACCTAGACGATACTAGCAAGTCGTTGCCATGATAACGTGGAATAGCATGAACCAAAGGAAGAGATTCGGGAAGAGACTCAATGGGCCATTCTGACATGACGTCTGAGCTACGTAGAAATGTAACGGTCGAAGCACACCAGCAACTTAAATTGAAGCATAAAATTTACATTCTAAATTGCCACCATTTCTTTTCTCAATTGACAGGTGATTACGCCCCTGCGCTTGGTGACGTAA
>JADBJO010000026.1:890000-900000 GCA_016801955.1 Conus betulinus | reverse complement strand
TGTTTTCTTCCAGTCACGTTCGCTTTTGTGAAACAGGAAAAGACTTTCATGCGTGCAAGAACAACTCATCTCACAGCTGAATGTTGCCGTTCAAAGCTAATTAGGAAGGGGGAATTGTTGGTGTGTTTGTTTGTTTGCTCGTTGTCTTTCAGTCACGCCAATGTTTAAAACGTCAGTAATGGAAACATTTCTTGGTGGAAATGGGGAGATATTCCAGGCTTCTGTGTGTCATTGTAGTAGAAGGGGAGGGAGAGAGGGGAGGAAAGTGGAGATGGGGAAAAGGAGATGAGGGACTGGGATAACCGACAGGCATGCATCTCTCTCTCTCTCTCTCTCTCTCCATATGTATGTATATATATGTATATGTTGCGCAGTTATGTATATGTTTGGTGTATGTATGTGTGCGCGTATGTGTGTGTCTGTAAATATCTCTGTGTTTATGTATGTATTATACATGTGAAATATACTGCAAAAAGAGAGACGGGGGGAGGGGGGGGGGGGGGGGTGGAGAGAGGGACAGAAAGAGAAACAGACAGACAGACGAAGACAGAGAGAAAACAGAGAGAGAGAGGAGTGCGTGAGAATGAGAGAAAAGAGAAAGAGAACAAGATTTCAATAACGTTATTTTGATACATGATTTTATGATGCTTCAAATGTCTCATTTTTAACCTACTTTTGTGATCGTTTTTCGTTGTCCTGCACTTTCTCCAACTTAAGATGTTTTTCGGTCTATACTCACTGTATTAATGGACAAGAAACTGAATTCTCTCTCAGGCAGCGTGCAGTCATGCACACTCATGACCTTCATTCGTTTTTCACAGTAATCACTCTGACAGTTAAACACTAAATCGTGCCCTAAACATCTTTTCAGACCACCTTGACAACACCGTGATGAAGCGAATCCATTTCACCGTCATTTATCTTCTGTTCCCTGTCCGCTCTACCTCTCTTTCTCCCTTGTCGTCTGACTTCCCACCCCTTTAGCTTCCCTGAAAACGAGCCTCTCCACGTCAAGCGAACGACGACCACGGAGTCCAGACACTCGTGGCGTTGAAAGATGTCTGTGGCATGGGTTTCGCGCATTGAGATGCTGCCCCCTCTTGCTCCCGACTTACTTTTGGTCGGTTCCTAGGAGGAACGAAAGGGACAGGTGTCTCCCTTGTGTGTGTTCTTCTCTCTTCTCTCTCAAACTGAAACAAGGGGCTGAGGATTTTGATCGATCCGGACAACAGAAGATGAGTGGGTCTTCGGCGTTACAGGTTTGAGAAAACAGGAGCGAAGGATACTGAAGATATGCTTAGACCTGGGATGAGAGCAGAATCTCCAGGAGAGAACAGGAATGTCAGTGTGTGTGTTCATATCCATATCCATTCACACACACACACACACACACACACACACACACGCGCGCGCGCACACGCACACGCACACACACACACGCGCGCGCGCGCGCGCGCGCACGCACGCATGCACACACATTTCAGCTCTTACTTGGGTCTTTAAGCCCAACTTCAGTGTAATATCTTTTCTACCCACCTTCACAACACTGATGAAACAGGCCAGTGTCTCTGCTGTTCATGATCTGCTCCCTGACTTCCCCGCCTCCTTCCCCACTCACCATCATCCCCACAGGCCAAACAGATAAACCCATCGCGTGTCTTCAGTGTCGTCTGACCATCTCCCCCCACCCCCCCCCCACTTCATTAGATTCCTTCTCTCTCGGTCTTCAAGTCAAGCGTGCGACTACATCAAAGTCCAGACTCCTGTGGCATTGAAAGATGTCTTTCACATAGTTCTTACAGAGTTAGTTAGATTTGCCGTCATGGCTCTTCATCGATTCTGTAGATGGAGTCGTAAACAGCAGAAGAGAAGAGAAGAGAAGAGACGACTGGTCGTCGTCGGCTGATTTGTTTAAACGGTAACAAAAGTTAGGTGTTTCACACTGACTTCAGCAACTGAGTCTAGATGGCTATGAAATGTTGATAATGTTTGTTTGAAAACAGAATAATGAGGAAAGCATGCGTAGAGTAAAAAAAAATAGGAATTTTTGCGCATGTACATACACACATAGACAGACACTCGCACACATGCAGGCATGGATACATACATTACAAACATCAGTAGGAACTGAAAACAATAACGATCAAATTCGACATGAGTTAATATTATTTTTTATTTAACTTTCACATGACGAGAGACGTTACAGTAAAAACAAATCGGCCATCGTTTCTTGTCAGCTTCAAATGAAAGTTACAGGGTCAGAAGAACTGAAAGCTCCAGACAGATTTTTTTTTATTGAAAGGGATGCTTTAGAAGCGTTATCATTAACACTCATTGATCGTACATACATCAGAGAAAGCATGTCATCGTTACCATTCTCTGAAATGAGTGAAGCTGAAACAAGACATCAGTTTTTTTATCAGTTAACATAAACGGAATCAGAAAATCTGTGACTCAGCGATGGACCGAAGTGAAGTCACTTGTTGAATCGTTTTAGCTTTCAGACGACTTCATGGTCGGCTGCACGTTCAGCAACATGACCAGAAATGCTGAACCAGCCAAGTGGAAAAAATTGGAGAACTCGATAATTGATGTCATCACAACAGAGCTTTTCCTTGGCGCATCTTCACATTAGAGCCAGACAGCGGAACAGATTACTCGTTTCCTCCTTCCATTAGTATCCTTGGAAACATTAAATCACAGTGACCTGTTAGCGCTAGAACTTCTTGTTCTTCGTTCCCCAGTTAGAACTCAATGATTCATCACAGGTGAACATTTTTTGGACGTGACCGTTTTTGGCTTTGAGGTGGCGACATTCTGCCTTCTGGAACTTACCTAAACACACACAAGTTCACCCGTCTGTCTTCACTAGGTGTCATACAGTGAACCGGCACAGGATGGCGTACTGTCCTGTGAAGGAGGGAATGGTTTTTAAGGTTCGTTCAGGAATGTTTCTGTTGTTACTTCAAGTGTTCACACATGGGACCCCCAATTAAAACCTGACTGAAGAGACCTGGAAGGGATTGAAGTCTGGACACATGTTGGCTGAAGTGAACGTCTCTTTTAAGCTGGCAGGAACCTGTGATTGAAAGAAGAGTGTTTTATTCTCTGGGCCATATACAGTTCCATGGCTGAACAATCACCAATCCCATTCTAGTCGCATGAACTAAAATTGGCTCAAACGTCATCTCTGAGACATTGATTCAACAAGTACCATTACCGTGTCAAGTCCTTCGTGTGACAAAGAAATCAGATTTCTGTATAACCTGCACGGAAGGAAAAAAAAATACTGTATTTGTAGCAGTGCAAATTGCAATAAGCTTAATAGTAGGAGTAGCAGCAGCAGAAACAAATGATATTATTAACAGTAACAGTAACAAGCTGAGGACGTCTGAAAAGGGTCTTGCAGGTTTTTGTGACATCTTTTCCTTTTTAAATGTTCTCAAATTTCAGTGTAGAGATACATTAATTTTGAGGTTTTAATTAAATAATAAAATTAATTTGGCTATTTTTGGCCCCCATGCATGGAGTTCTTGACAGGAGTGACGTTCTGAACCTTTGTCAAACTGTGAGGCAATCAGTTGTGGCCACCAGTTGGGTTGTGGTCACTAAGTGAGTCTGTACGGAAATCGGCTCCAGGGTGCTCTTCAAAGAGTTAACTCCTAAAGAAAACCAGATCTCAACTGCAGATCTGCCAGAAGATAATGTGCAGCGCTAACACACTCTGATCATTCGGTTTTTCTTTTCAAGAGAGGGGAAGAGGGGGCACACTCAATTATTTCGACTTTTTTTTTAAATGCCAGTCTGAAAATCTTTCAGCCTACGCTGGGCAATTAAGGAGAAATACAGAACTGAAGAGACCTAGCGTTGGTCCAAAATTGTGGAAAATGGCAGCCATATTTACTAAATTTGATGTGAAATGTTTTGACTATATTCGTCAATAATAACCCAAAGGGAGCCAGCATTATAGGTTTGTGCCGCCCCCTACAATTGCGTATGCCATTTTCTTCTAGTGATTTGTTTATATATACATTTTTTTTTGTTGCTTTTACCGAGATAGATCTAAAATTATGTTTATAGATAGAAAGAACAGAACTGACATTGCAAAGATGAGATCTGTCATGGAAAGTAACTCAGAAATTATGTTTGTAGATAGAAAGAACAGGACTAACATTGCGAAGATGAGATCTTTCACGAAAAGTAATTCTCAAGTTACGTTTGTAGATAGAAAGAACAGAGGTAACAATTCAATTCTTCTGTGGCAATAAATCAATAAACGCTGTGCCAAAACCGATGGATCTAAAGCAAAAGTCCTTTACTGGGCAGCAAAGTCAACATTAGAGCTGTCGTGACTGAAACTTGTGCAATGACATCGCCATGAAACACAAGATCAGGCTCGTGCATGTACTGGTATATTCCACACCCCTCTATGGATCAGACATCGACCCTCCCAGTGGATGGAAAAAAGAATCTAAGGCATGGAAATGAGAGTTTTTTGCAAAGTACTGAACATTAGCTATAAAGATTATACCATCAATGAACAAGTGCGTCAATCCCTCAAGCAGTATATTGGACAATATGAAGATCTACCGACACTGGTCAAGAAAAGACAACTACGTTGGTGATGCCATGTGACAAGGTCCAGTAAAATCACTAAAACAATCCTCCAGAGGAACTGTTACTGATGGACACGGAAAGTAAGACGGGGCAATCCATGGACTGACCACACTGCAGAGTGGAGAGGGAAGGAAGGAAGACGGGGAAACCGATGGACTGACCACACTGCAGAGTGGAGAGGGACAGCATTGACAGAGACCCAGGCCTTGGCACACAGCCCACAGAACTGGAGAACTGGCTTACAGTTCATCACTTTGGCTCCCAGTGACTCTTCCCAAAGTGAAGGGAGAAGAAGAAGAAAAAAGACTTATGCAGTGATTTTCTATCACTTTGGCATCCCAATGACTCTTCCCAAAGTGAAGGGAGAAGAAAACCAAAAAGACTTATGTAGTAGTGATTTTCTATCCCAACTCGATGAAAATGGAGACAGCAACAGTGAAATTCGAAGAGCTTTATGTTGTAATGGTTGAGAATCGAACAATGTCACTTCTGCTCAGGCATGTGAAAAGACAGGTTGGCAGTCCTGAAGCTTGAGGCGGAACAGAAAGTAATGGTAGGAGCTGAGTGCCTGGTGACAGTCACACTGATCATTGAAAAAGACAGAATGTTCTGGATTAAGAAGACATTCCACGGTGGCCCAGAACAGTTCCTTTTCATAGCTGAAGGGCTTTACCTCCATTATCTGTCACTATTGCAAAGGGAAAAACTGACATTGTCAGGTATGAAAGGAAAGGAACTTGGAACTGAGCTTACGTTCTACCGTAATAATGCAGCATGTACACACCCACAGGGTTTTTTTCCCATTGACATGAGCAGACATCTGTGAAAGACATTAATATCAGCCCAGTCAATAGATGGCCATTGCTTAGTCTAGTAAGATCACACAACATGATCACCAGAATAAAGCCACTACAACTGTGCAGACTGGTACCGGCAAAAAAGACTGCACAGAAAGAATAGCAGCTGGCCAACAGGGACGACCTTTGATGACCAGGTGATGGCAGCGAGATGACACGAGGCCATTCGTCTAAAGTCAGACTAGGACAGTCATACTGATAAAACAGGTAACAGGAAGAGTTTTGGACCCTGGAAAAAAATAAAATAGATACTGCGAGCGTCGTGACTACTGGAAAACAAACATGACAGGAGTGAAGAAGGCAGAAAGTGGTGTGAGTCAGTGTTTTATCACAGACAGACAGTCTTCAGCTGCTGTTGACATGTTTGGCCAGTCAGTTTAACTGTATCACTCTGTTACACCAGATTCGTAAATGACTGTGACTCAAACACCTTGTACAGAGCAATAGAATCCAAACCATGTGGTGACCAAAACGAATGAATAGATAGGCCATGCGCCATAGTGCAAGGGTACAAGGCTTCGCCATTTGAAGAGAAAAACTCCTGCAAGACAGAACGTTGCCTGACAAAAGAAAAATCAGTTGCTGGAAAAGGAAAACTAACAGACATAGCTTTTTTTTTTTTATATATACCCGTGATGTAAATGTCATTCGTGGCAATACAAACCACTTAGACAAAAAGGGAAAAGGTGTATTGCCAACATTCTTCAACCTTCAACCAATCGACATCTGACGATAAGTCAGCACAGGAACAACAGACGTGCCTCAATATCCATAACAATGTTCCTACATTCCGAAGAAGCAGCAGACACACTTTCCCAAGCCTGCCTAGACGCAGAGTCCTACAGTGAATGTAGCCACAACTGTTTCTGAATAACCCCGTGCATTCTGCTCAAAAATGGCTATTTGGGATAACACGAATTGCCAGAGTGTGAATAGTCTTGTATGGGAATAGCGTCCCCTGGTTATCACAGATTATGTTAGACTTCAAACTCCTACACATCGCTGTTGACAGAGATTAAAAAAAAATATTGCTTTGAAATTTCGCTGTATTTTGTTTTTACTGCCATGCCACTTTAGCTCAGTGCCGAACCAGAATTGTTTTCGATGTCGGGGACATTTTGTGATTTTGTGTCGCTTTCTTGTCTGCCTGAAGTCTGGTGCCTCGCTGTCCCGTACTATACACCCTCTTCTCTCTCTCTCTCTCTCTCTCTCTCTCTCTCTCTCTCTCTCTCTCTCTCTCTCTCTCTCTCTCTCTCTCTCTCTGCCCTTGCCATCATTATCATCTCTCCCTCACTCTCTCTTTCTCCCTCTCGCTCTCTCTCTGTTCTTGCCATCTCTCTCTCTCTCTCTCTCTCTCTCTCTCTCTCTCTCTCTCTCTCTCTCTCTCTCTCTCTCTTCCTCTCTCGCTCTCGCTCTCAATCACTCACTCTCTCATACTTATGTTTGCAAATGCAAATGCGTTTGCTATTTATTGATAATGGTTGGAAAAGAACCACATTTTTAATTTCTTTTTGGTTTGTTGCAACAACAAAAAACACATCTAACACAACCTTGCTCACGCTTGTATATGTTTTTGTGTGTAAAATCTGTTTAAAAAAAAAAAAAAAAAAGAAAAGCATAGAAGTGCTTCAGTGAACACTGTGTGGGTGCTTGCGCGCGCGCGCGCGCGCGCGCGCGCGCGTGTGTGTGTGTGTGTGTGTGTGTGTGTGTGTGTGTGTGTGTGTGTGTGTGTGTGTGTGTGTGTGTGTGTGTGTGTGTGTGTGTGTGTGTGTGTGTGTGCACGTGCTGGCATGACCTTTTAGCCTGTGATATACTATTCTCATTCTAAGTCTAAGCATGTCTGGAGCATATTTTTTGTCTGTCTTCTTAAATCGCCAGCAAAACACACCCATTCGTTTGCTGTTCTGTAGCTCAGTCCCAATCCCCAGCCTCCTATTACAGTGGAAGAAGACAGTAAAACACACACAAAAGACTAGGTGAAGACATCTGTCCCCGTAGTTCCCCCTGAGAACCAGCCAGAAGGGCAGTTGAGGCCCGTGAAGGAAAAAGATCCTAATGCGTGAAACCCATGCCACAGACATCTGTCACCGCCACGAGTGTCTGGACTCCGGAGTTGTCACTTGCTTGACGTCAAGCGTTTGGCGTCAGGGCGTTAATGAAGCAGAAGGGGTGGGAACGGTCAGACGACACTGATGGCACGTGATGGACTGTATCTGTCTGGCCTGGGTGGTGTGGGGAGGGAGGGGAAGAGCGGATGGAGGTAGAGAAGACTGGAAACACAAGATAAAATTAACGGGGAAATGGATCCGATTCATCACAGTGTTGTCAAGGATATGTTTCAGTAGTGAGACTGTGAAACTGAGGGAGATCGTACGCGTTGAATAGAACCAGTTTGCTGTCGTATCAGCCATGCTTTGTACTGACACTTCTCACTTAGATTAAACACTGTGACAAATATTTTCAGTTAAAAAATGTGAATCAATTGCTGAAGTGGACGTTGAAGTAAACCATTACGTAACAAAATCGTAGCATTTACATCATTTTGTCTCTCTAACACTCTCTGTCACAAAGCGTACACATGCATGTACCAAGCCCCACTCTCACACCCCTTCCCCAAACCCCTTACTCTCTCTCTCTGTCCCCCCCCCCCCTCTCTCTCTCTCTCTCTCTCTCTCTCTCTCTCTCCGTTTCTGGCGCTCTCTCGCTCTCTCTCTCTCTCTCTCTCTCTCTGTGAAGTGAATTAGACACAGTATGCATGCGCGCACACGCACGCACGCACACACACACACACACACACACACACACACACACACACACACACACACACACACACACACACACACACACACACACACACACACACACACACACACACACACACACACACACACACACACACACACACACACACACACACACACACACACACACACACACGCACACACACACACGTGTGCACATGCATGCCAGCAATACTCTCTTTCAGGCCCCTTCTTCATTCATTACCCCCTTTCCCCTGTTAAACCTTCCCCCCCCCCCCCCCCCCCACCCCCCTCCCATCATTAAGCCTCTCCTGTCCCGCTCTCCTGAACTACACAGAGAGGACTGTAATATTTTCACATGTCCAGAGAGAGATGATTTGCTTCTAACGTTTCTGAACGTTAACATGGTTGAAAGAAAAAAAAAAATCCAAATAAACCATCCATTCAATCCTGTTTAGCTTTAAATAGGAGCCTTCAAGTGCATGAATGAGAGCCCTCTTTGTTTTTTTTTTTTTTTATAAAAGTGCGCGTGATGGGAAGAAGGAAACGAACAAAAAAACCCCCCGTCATTTCCTCTTGGCCTAATACTGAAAGCATTCAGCTGGTCTGAAGATCGCTTTAGAAGCCTCGCCAGACCACATCCACATCCAACCCATCGCTGAATCGTTTTCCTTCACCAAACTTAATGACGCTGTAACGCTGCCAGCGAAGCTGAAAAGACAGTGACGGCAGAGAACAGGATGCCGTCTGCATTGCTCTCTGTGTTTGAAACAAAGTCCAAATACAAATATGGACGTCTCAGATCTTAGCTGAGATGGACCTGGCTTACAGCTGAGCATTGAACAAAGAGAAAGCAAATTGCTGAATCAGGGCGTGCGTGCGTGCGTGCGTGCGTGCGTGCGTGCGTGTGTGTGCGTGCGTGCGTGCGTGCGTGTGTGTGTGTGTGTGTGTGTGTGTGTGTGTGTGTGTGTGTGTGTGTGTGTGTGTGTGTGTGTGTGTGTGTGTGTGTGTGTGTGTGTGTGTGTGTGTGTGTGTGTGTGTGGTGTGTGTGCGTGTGTGTGTGTGCTACGATCGTATTTGGAAAGCACACACGCACATGCACATACCATATATATATATATATATATATATATATATATATATATATATATATATATATATATATATATGTGCGTGAGCGCATGTGTGTGTGTGTGTGTGTGTGTGTGTGTGTGTGTGTGTGTGTGTGTGTGTGTGTGTGTGTGTGTGTGTGTGATTTCTTTTTTTTGTATGAGGGGTTATTGAAAGTTAAAGATGAATTCCTACTGGACTGCGTAATAAATGTGGGCATAATGAACTAAGAAAAGCATAATTATTTAACATTATAGGTAATGTCAGTGGTGTCGATCTATCATGTGAAATATTAGTACCCAGCCTTGTGCACTGTATTCTTTGCTCTCGGACAATCTAGTAATAGGTGACTTAAACTAAGAATTTCCCCACATACGCATTTAACACTTTTGCTGTATTTGGTTCGAAGTGAATTCAAAACGCATCCTATGAATTAAGGATACTACCTCTCTTGATATCGGACTTACACATTTGTCTAATTGCGTCTTGGGGTGAATGTCAGGATTTGGTCGTATACAGTTGTGATAATATTGACTATCTGTGTCTTTCAATAACCTTTTGAAACTGTTAAGAGATGCTTTATTAATCAAGGTATAACATTCTGATAAGTCTAACGGAATGTTCAGTGCAGTCGTGCCTTCGATATTTCGAGCT
>JADBJO010000026.1:875000-882500 GCA_016801955.1 Conus betulinus | reverse complement strand
TTTGTCATCCTTTCCTTTTACAATGTTATCAAAATTCAGGATACAGAATATCAACACACACACACACACACACACACACACACACACACACACACACACACACACACACACACACACACACACACACACACACACACACACACACACACACACACACACATGCGCGCACATACTCGTAGGCACGCACGCACTCATATATGCACACACACGTGCGCGCCGCATACGCACGCACGCACGCACGCACAAACGCTACAGAGACAGAGCACTGGCTGGGTTAAGGTGGTGTCCCTGTTGAAACAGTGATGCGTCATGTTACAGCAGTCAGGTGACACCATCATACTCACCTAACGCAGGAACGGAGCAGCGATACTGGCGTGTGACTGTTTGAAAACGGATATTGACTAAAGCCAATGCAGTGAGTGGTGTGTTTGAGTGTCATGTCACACGCAAAGAGTTGTCCGGGGGAGGGGGGGGGGGGGGGGGGGGCGCGAAGGAGCGGCTACTGTCGACATGTTTGATGGGTGAGGTAACTCCATCAGCTGTGTGACACCACATTAATCGATAATGGTAACACATATACCTACCTACCTGACAGCTAGCGAGTCTAAACCATGCAGTTATGAAAAGAAAAAGAAAACTGAAAGATTGGCCATCTGCGACATTGCATGGGTACAAGCCTTCCGTCAGTTGAAGAAGAGAAAATGGAAACGCAGTATGTAGCATGACACAAAAAACCCAGTTGATGGTAAGGGAGGACTGACAGACAAACACATAGAACTTTTTCGACCTATGATAGAAGTGCCAGCCATGACAGTTCAAACAATCTAGAAAAAAAAAAAGGCTGTGTGGGCCATTTCCTGTAACTAATCAATATCTGACAGTAAGTCAACAGAGAACAAACAGATATTCCTAGATACCCTCTATGACGTCAAACTGTGTCTTGACATGTAGTGACAGCTGCTGGCACACTACGTTACAACACTCCCTAAACACAGTGTCCTGCAGAAGTGATGAATGTAGGGAGGCCTATTTCTGAATGGCCTTTTCACATCACAGTGCGCTCTGATTTTCTTCTTCTGCGTACTCAGGCTGATACTCCTGCGAACACTCCCTGTATAGACAGGCAAGGATTAATCCCATCTACCCAACAAAGGGAGTGGAGTTTGTGTGTATGACCGTTTTATATCCCGCCATTAAGGCAGCCATACTCCAGCTTTGGGGAAGGTGCATGCTATGTGTAACGTGCCATCCATACCAACGGCCAAACTGGCCTTCTCTTCCCAAAGTTGGTGATGGGATTTTACGTGTGTGCAAGATGTTATGCGTGCGTTCACACACAGAACCTCGGTTTTATAGTCTCATTTGAAGGATTGTATGGGGAATGGAGTCGGAACCAATGTTAATTCCGAGGAAAAAATCCCCCTGTACCGAAACGGCCCGGCGGAGATTCGAACCCGCAACCCCAAGATTACGAGTCCGGCGCTCTACCACTGAGCTGTACCAGCCCCCACGCTCTGATATTTAAAAAAAACTGCCAGTAGGAACAGACACGCATTACCGGTGGGTGTATGTGTGGGAATAAGGTCACCAGTCAATCACAAACTATGTCAAGCTTTGAACTCTCAGGCACCGCTGTTAAGAGAGGCATAACACCCAGTTGATGCTCTTACATCTATTCTTACTTTTACTGTCACTTCAGCCCACTCCATACATAAAAAGGATTCTGAAATGATATTTGTGAGTGTGTGTTGCACTCTTAATCATTATTTCTCCCATGAAGACTAGTGCCTCTCCATCTCATACCCCCTCATCTCGCAGCACTCTCTGTCTGTCTGTCACTCTGAATGTCTGTCTGTCTTTCTGTGTCCCTGTATGTGTCTGTGTCTGTCGATCTCTCTCATAAAATGAGCATAAACATGCAAACATAATATATGCGATTGATTGGTAATAGCAGAAAAGGAACTATATTCGTAATTTCTTTTTGGTTTCGAACGACAAAAACACCATCTAAAACAGCTTTGCTAGTACTTCGGTATGTCTTGTAAACTGTGTAAAAATCTGTCAAAAATCCACAAACGAAAAAACTACTAGAGTGACTGTGGTGAAAATGGCGGCAGCATCAGTGGTTTGTGAACTGAGCGATGGTGATGATGTGCTGTGTTGCATAGAAGAAAAGTGGTATTCCATTTCAGAGGAATCTGGAACCAAACGAACAAATGCTAAAAAAAAATATCATGAACTATGAACGTTTCACTGAAGGTCAAGTCGTCTCTCCATCATTTCAACTTTGATTACCAGTGAGTAACAGTAGTAGTGGCAGTAGCAGAAGCAGCAACAGCAGTAGCAGAAATAGTAATAGCAGAAGTAGTTGTAGTATTGGTAGTAGCAGTAGCAGTAACAGTAGTCGTCGTCGTCGTAGTGGCAGTAGTAGTAATGATAGTAGCAGTGGTAGTAGTCGTCGTCTTAGTAGTAATACTAACAGTAGTGGTGGTGGTGGTGGTATTGGTGCTGGTGATGCTGAGTAGCAGTAAAAGTGGTAGTCGTATGCAGAAAGTGAAAAAAGCATGTACAATTTACATCCGCATATGAAAAAAATGTCTGTCTTCTGTCTGTCATCTCTGTGTCTGTGTTTGTCTCTGTCTCTCTGTCTCTGTTTGTCTCTCTGTCTGTTTGGCTGGCTGGCTGGCCCTTGTGTGTGTGTGTGTGTGTGTGCGCGCGCGCGCGTGTGTGTGTGTGTGGGGGGGGGGGGGGGGGTTATAGGCTAAATAACGCTCACGGTCAAGATGCTACTTTGAAACACAACATTGGGTTTAATGACTTTTCATTAGCGGCAATGATCACACAAGATTCATTTGATGTGGATCTAATGTGGGGAAGCTTGAAAAGAATGCTATTTACACCAGATGCTTTCTGAAGTTAACATGCTGTAAATGACTGATTTGGAGCTGTCAATGTTTTGGGCCCTGTTATGCTTATTCAACACCAAGTAAGAATTAATGGATGATGTATCAAAGTAGTTATCTATTTGCCGTGTTGTTTAGCCTTTAGAACAATTTGACAACATTTTTTTTTTCAGGAAACTAAAACGAATGTGTGTGTGTGTGTGTGTGTGTGTGTGTGTGTGTGTGTGTGTGTGTGTGTGTGTGTGTGTGTGTTTGCATACGTGCGTGCGTGCGCCGTGTGCGTGCGTGTGTGTGTGCGTAAGAGAGAGAGAGAGAGAGAGAGAGAGAGAGAGAGAGAGAGAGAGAATACGAGTTTCCGTCAAGGGCACAAGCGTCTGGACTGTGATAAAGTCGTGAGCTTGATTTGAAGAGTTTCCTTACAGGCCACTAACGTGGTCACATTGGAGCGGTCAGTGGACACTGAAGGCGCTCTTTGGCCTGTATCTTTGGGACGTAGGGAGTGAAGAGAACAATGCGAGGAGGCAGAGAGTGAAGGAACAAGACATGAACGGCAGCAACATAGCTGTGCATTATCGCTGTGTTGTGAAGATAGACTGGAAGATGGTGAAGGTGTGATCAGAGAAGAAATGAATTGAGGAATGTCAAAGAGAAGGATGGTACACAGACACAGGCACGTGAGCACGGGCACACGCGCACACACGCACAAAGACATATATGTATCCATGCAAACACAGACGCAGACAGACAGACAGGCAGACAGAGAAAAACAGACAAACAGACACACACACGCACGCACGCACGCACGCACGCATGCACACATACACGCACGCACGCACGCACGTAGATATGCATACACACACAGGCACAGGAAGACAGACAGACAGACAGACCTACACACACATTCACAAACACACAGACACACATTCACTGTCGTGATGTTGACTTATGTAGTAATGAAGTATCGATATGTATTCACATTTTTCATGTAAATGCACTTCTGTCTGTGTGCGCGCGCATGTGTGTGTGTGTGTAAGCGTGGTGTGTGTGTGTGTGTGTGTGTGTGTGTGTGTGTGTGTGTGTGTGTGTGTGTGTGTGTGTGTGTGTGTGTGTGTGCGAGCGCGTCCGCGCGGGCACAAACGCATGCACATTTGGTATGTATGTGCTTGAGTGTTGCCACTGCCTTCAAGATTTCCTAAAGTTTCACGAAGCTGCAAAACACGCTGTTCAGTTGTCATTCATATTCTATGTTTCATCGATTTAAAGATCCATCTGCCATGTTTACCCAATGTAGAACATTTCATGACAAAGCACAGCAGAAGCCTTTTCTCCCCTCTCATCTCATGACCCACCCACACAATCCACCAAGGATGTGAAGACAGCATGTGAAAGTCTGAAAAGCGTCAGAAATACTTGTGTCAGTACCACAGCCTCCTGACGTTGATGGCGCTGCCTGCTGGACTTGAAATGTTTCCTTTCTGTCCTCACTGAAGTGGAAAGGTCTGAGGTCACACCACGCTAAAGGCACGCTATGGGCTGTGGTTTGGCAGGCTGGAAGTGGAAGGGGGGTAGGAGGGGGGGGGGAGGGTGCAGAGATGCAGAGGGCTGAAGGAACAGAAGATAAATGGCAGTAACATGGGTCTGATTCACGACAGTGTTGTGAAGACAGGCTGAAAGATAGTGAAGGTGTGCTTAGTGAATAAGAAGACCATGTACGTGGAAGAGAAAAAAGGACGGACAGACAGACAAACAAATGCACACACACACACACACACACACACACACACACACACACACACACACACACACACACACACACACACACACACACACACACACACACGAGAGAGAGGCACGGACACGGACACACACACACACACACACACACACACACACACACACACACACACACACACACACACACACACACACACACACACACACACACACGCTCGCGCGCTCACGCACGCACGCACGTTCGCATGCAAACATGCAAGCACGCGCGCGCGCACATACACACACACACACACACACACACACACACACACACACACACACACACACACACATACACACACACACACAACACA
This sequence comes from Conus betulinus, assembly GCA_016801955.1. Lineage (NCBI taxonomy): Eukaryota > Metazoa > Mollusca > Gastropoda > Neogastropoda > Conidae > Conus > Conus betulinus. The sequence goes on along the minus strand of JADBJO010000026.1, from coordinate 877,510 downwards.
CACGCACGCACGTACGCACGCACGCACGCACGCACGCACGCACACACACACACACACACACACACGCGCGCGCGCGCGCGCGCGCGCGCGTACATAGAATAGAGACATATAGCTATAGTGTTCCCTACTGGAAAAGGAATGGAAGGCTGCAGACAAATCCTGGAGAATGTTCAGGTCAAATCATCTGAAGACGTATTTGAGAAGCTTCCTACATGGCACCCACATCCAAATACTTACGTTTATTTCCGTTCACAATAATTGATAATGAAATTGAAATGCTATGTTTAATAAAAGAATAAAATCCCATCCAAGAATTTATTCTATAAGGCAGCAGAACGTGCAATATAGAAATCTTTTTTTTTAAACATAGACCATGATTAAAATCACTGAGTGCTTAACTTGTCTTTTAACGACTTGACTCAACTCTGAAACGCTCTTATGGAATAACGTCTTTAAGAACGCGTGACCTGTTCCAGTCTCTGGCTGGAACATTAAGACCGATCAGATGAACCAAGGAAATATTTTTCCAGTTGTTCCACGATCCTTATTGAGCCACTGAGCACATCTTGCCGCTGTGGTGCAGTGATTGGCATCGTGGATGAGGGGTTATGGGTTTGGCGTTATGTTGGGGTTGGGAGATTATGGAATTTGAGGTCTGTGACATGCAATCATCCGTCAAACTTTTCAGCCCTGTCTGGCTCCCGCACAGAGATGAAGATGGTCTGAAATGCATAGATTGGTACAGCATAGATTGGTACAGCATAGATACATAGATTGGTACAGCATAGATTGGTACAGCATAGATTGGTACAGCATAGACTGGTACAGCATAGATTGGTACAGTATAGACTGGTACAGTATAGACTGGTACAGTATAGACTAGTACAGTATAGACTGGTGCAGTATAGATTGGTACAGTATAGACTGTGCCGATTAGTACAGCGTAGAGCGGTACAGCATAGATTGGTACAGTATAGATTGGTACAACATAGATTGGTACAGCATAGATTGGTACAACATAGATTGGTACAGCATAGTCAAGTTTTACACACTTAGTGGATGCGTTCCTGAAACCATTAGTTGAAAGTTTCTGACCAGCACTGAGGGTGTCTGTATAACTGAAGCCTGGTTAATGCTGGAATATCCCATGGAAATAAGCACAGATTCCGGCTCTGTCTTCTGACCAGAATGAAACTCCCCAGCATCATCTTTATCATCCTGTCACCATTCTCTGGCCCCCTCTCGCCTCCCCCCGCTCTTGTAGTGACCTCATTTTTAGTTCTTCTCCACACCCACACCCAGTGCAGTCTCATGTTCCAGTTCAAGGCGACGGTCGTTGGACAAACATGGTGGCATTCTTCGAACGGCGATTTCTGTACTGCCTAGGCACCAAAGCAACTATTGTCATCAGTAGATGGTTAAGCATGCAGTGGCTTGTATATTAAATATCAGGACAGGATTCACTGAACACTACCAGAGTTACTGGGCAAAGTGCATGGTCTCCTCTACGGGGTCACCTCGTGACGTCTTAGTGTTAATTACAGCTTGTGGATTCCTGGTGTAGAGGCTGCGATGGCCGAACCAAGGACTGGCCGTGTGTAGGGGTTATGGTGCCAGAACGAGCGTCGTGGAACCAGCAGCACTGGGCAGGCGAAGGATGGGACAGATGCCACGAGCATCCGGAATTTGATGTAGTCGCTTGCTTGACTGACGAGTTTCCATCAGGGCCTGAAATGAGTCGGCAGGGTGAAAAGATTCGGACAACACTAACAGGGCAAGTTGGGCTGATCTGTTTAGCGCGTGGCGAGTGAAGGGGAATATGGCAGAGTGTGTGTGTGTGTGTGTGTGTGTGTGTGTGTGTGTGTGTGTGTGTGTGTGTGTGTGTGTGTGTGTGTGTGTGTGTCTCTGTGTGTGTCTGTGTCTGTGTCTGTGTGCGTGTCTGTGTGTATGTGTGTGTCTGTGTCTGTGTGTGTCTGTCTGTCTGCCTGTGTATGTATGTGTGTGTGTGAGAGAGAGAGAGAGAGAGAGAGAGAGAGAGAGAGAAGGGGGGGGGGCAACAGGATGTAATTGACTCTGACGGGATTGTCGTGGCATGCACAGAGATTTTGAAGGCATATTTAGGGTCAAGAGTGCCAATGAGACTATCAAAGAATCACACACACACGCGCGCACGCAAGCACACACGCACGCAAGCACACACGCACGCACACACACACACACACACATACACACACACACACACACACACACACACACACACACACACACACACACACACACACACACACACACACACACACACAGGGTCACACACTGGTATTTGTTGTTTGTTTCTATTTGAAACTTCATCACTGAAAGAATGTTTGTTAAAGAAAACCATAGATATTTTTTTAAACAGATAAATGTATTTGATGAAGAAAAATCCCCGACACATGCACACAAACGAAACGCCTCGCACAACGATTAATAGCTCCAGATTGACCTTGAAAGCATTGAGACTGGAAGATCTA
>JADBJO010000026.1:850000-860000 GCA_016801955.1 Conus betulinus | reverse complement strand
AGACTCCAAACTGAGGAGCCGTGTGCGAACGCCTGAATGAACAGAGAGCCTACCAGACGAAACTTATATCCCATTGCCTCCTTCATAGAATGGTGAGTCATCCTGTGCATGTAGACTGGAAGACACACAATGGGAATGTATTAGTGAAAATGGTGTGATGTAAGGTCATTCCCAGAAGACGGAATGGGGCTATCTTACAGCTGGGATTAAAAACAGTCACATACGTAAAACTTCCATGTGGTGAGTCATGGAGATCTAACTGCAGAACCAAGAAGATGTTCTGCCATTAAGAGAGAATCTCTGTGATTTCACGTTGCCAAGGACGCTAATGGAAAGAGGAAACAGTCATCTGTTCCGCTGTCTGGCTGTCATGTGAAGATGCGCCAAGAAAACGCTCTGTTGTGTTGGCATTAGATTATCGAGTTCTCTGACTATTCCACCTGGCTGGTTCAGCATTTCTGGTCATGGTGCTGAACGTGCAGCCGACCACCAAGCCGTCTGAAAGGTAAACGATTCAATGTGATTTCACTTCCGTCACCACTTGCCCATTCCTTTTTGTGTTTGGTTATAGGCCACGCTCTAGGTAAAACATGCTGTATTTCAGCTTCATTTCTTTCACAGAACAGAAACGGTGCCATGGTTTATCTGGTGTATGTCAGATCAATAACTGATTAAGATAAAGCTTCTCTAGCATCCCTTTCGATCATTTCATTCAGACACTTTGAACAACCTGTCTGGAGCTGTTAGTTCCAAAGACCCTGTCACTTTCGTTTAAAGCGGACTAGAAAGGAAGGCGATCTGTATGTGTAACTTTTCAGCCATGTGGAGAAAAGCCTAATCGATTCAAGTCAAAATTAGACGGGATGTTCTAGTTCTCTATTGGTATGTTTATGCATGAACTCTTTCCAGCATGTGGGCGAGAGTGTGTTCATGTGTATGTCTACAATATGCAAATAATCTCCTCTCTTTCAAATTTCCTCTCTCGCTTTGGTCTCTAAATATACTGTTAGCATTTTCAGCTTGTCTTCAAAGAAAGATTATGTAGCAGTTCTATACCACAGTCATCGATGTTCAGTTGTTGGAATCCAGTTGAAACGTACAACTCTTGTCACAGTCTACACAAATGAATGGATTGCTCGGGCGTCTCTTCTCTCCTTTCAAACTCCATCCACAGGATCGATGAAGAGCCATGACGGCAGAATTCCAGTGTGTGAGAACCATGTCAAAGACATCTTTCAAATGCCACAGGAGTCTGGACTTTGATGTGGTCGCTGGCTTGATTTGAAGACTGGAAGAGAAGGAATCTAACGAAGTGGAAGGGTGGGGGATGGAATGGTCAGACGACACTGAAGACACGTAATGGATTTATCTGTTTGGCCTGTGGGGATGATGGTGAGTAGGGAAGGAGACGGAGGACGGAGGAGTGAGGAGAAGGGCATGAACGATAGCGAAAATGACCTGTTCCATAAGTTATGTGAAGGCAAGCAGAAAGATGTAACACTGAAGATGCCTTTAAAGACCCAAGCAAATTTCCGAAATATGAGAGAGAGAGAGAGAGAGAGAGAGAGAGAGAGAGAGAGAGAGAGAGAGAGAGAGAGAAGAGAGAGAGAGAGAGAGAGAGAGAATTCTTTCCCAGTTTATCTTTTCCTGCCATGACAGTGGCAGCGTGTAAACCTTGCACATGATGTTTCCTCACTGCTGTGGCAAGAACACCGACAGATTTTCAGCAGAAATGAAGTGTTCAGAAAACGAGTCTAGCTGTTGTTATCACAGTATTAGTGCTGGCAGTGGTCGGTTTTCTTTTTGGTTTGTGTATCTCTGCCCATGAAGTCGTTTTTCATCCTACAATGTCGGCTCCATAACCACCCAGCCATCTGTTTTACTTTTCATTGTTGGAACAAGACTAATACGTTCCAATTTCACGTCCCAAAAAGAAACTGACACAAAACAAACTGCGCCCTTAACTTGACTTTGATGTTATTGCACCAGATTTCTGCGCCGTAGCTTGCCTCGAATGGCTGGTTTTCAAATGTTCACTTCTAAGCATGTTTCTTCCAGTCTTCGAAAAAAAAAACGTTTTTTTTTTTCTAAAAAGATATTAAAGAGGTTTTTTTTTGTCATTTACGAACTGATAAATCATTAACAATTGAACAATCAATCCGTTTTCATCATAACTGAATTTCATATTGTACACTTTAAAGAGTTTCTTTATTTACGATTTGTTCAATCATTAACTGAGAAGCAATCAAACTGTAAATTTGAAAGATAAATACCACCAGATTCAGGACCTTTTTCTTCTTCTTAAAATAAAGTCACACTCTTGATGTTCGTTGCGAGAGTTATGTTAGAATACAGAAAATGCTCTGGCACTGGTAACGCTCGTAACTTAGGGACAGTATAGCATCTGACCAGGGAGTTGAGACAATGATGCACACGAGGGGTTTTCCAAACCAGCGACCAAGAGCGATGCAATATTTCCCCTGAGGGAAAGCCAAGGCCTTCAAAGCCTCCGATCAGATTGTCCCTACACCCCCACCACCATTTCACACTGCCAACGAGGTGACGTCGACCAAATGACAGAAAGTTGCTGCCGCCATGATCATTCGAACTTTTTCTCCTCTTCTCTTCGTGGGACTTCAGTGGATCCAAGTGATGTGGAGATGCTGATACAAAGGACGTCAGTTGTCTTTTACCCTCAGTGTCGTGGGATCAGTTGTTCTGTTTTGTTTATCGTGAACTGGTGACGATTCAACACAGCCCCATGTAACTGTCACCGACAGACGTGGTCCACGCCACTCCTCGTCTTCTGCCACATTCCTCGGGACACTTTTCTGAGGAAGGGGAGGGGAGCGGACAAGACAGTCGGCTCTTCTTAAGACTGCTGATTGACAAAGGATTTCTTCAGCTGCCAGGAGGAGGATCATCTTACACACAGCTCTCTTTGTTCTTTCTTTGTTAGACTGAAAGCTGACAAGCTCGTCACGAAGAAAGTAATTGGCTTTCAGGTAATCAGGCAACGATTCAAGTGTTCATGGAACCAGGACGGGAGGTCCAGCAACATTATTCAAAAGCTGGGAATTTTTTCAACTCCATGTCAGTCTAAACTGGAACAAATGACTGACATGCACATTTTTATATGTCTTCCTTATGCCCTCACCTCGTTTTTCCCATTGGAAGAGGAAAAAGAAATCTTTCCTGTTTTTACTCATGCAAAGATGCGCACGTGTGTTGGTGCGGATGCATACGCAGGCAGAGTTACTTCCCTTTGTAGACCTAGATGTTTTGGCTGGTGCCGCATTTAACCATGAACAACTACATGGGCATACAGTCCAAACGCAGACCTCTGCCAAACACGAACAGTGGTCTTTCCCCCCCCCCCCTATCCACCCATTTACACCCCCGTCCCCAGCCCTAGTGCTAGTCTCACTGTCCCGGCTCTCCGCCCCCCCCCCCCTTTTCTGTGTGTGTGTGTGTGTGTGTGTGTGTGTGTGTGTGTGTGTGTGTGTGTGTGTGTGTGTGTGTGTGTGTGTCTCCCTACTCTATTCTACTCTCAACTACCTACTCTCTCTCTCTCTCTCTCTCTCTCTCTCTCTCTCTCTCTCTCTCTCTCTCTCTTTTTTAAACCCACCCCACTCGTACACTATCGCAGACGTTCCAACATACCTACCAGAGCCAGTAACAGTGATCGACAGTGACGTCCCCTTTTCCTTGGGCAGAGGACAAAGTTAATGGTAGACGTCGACCCGTTTTGAAGACATTTCCCGAGTTTCCTGAGGACATTGACAGAGGCTGTGGTGAGGTCAATGCCAATTCCAAACAAAATGAAAGTGATAATGGTGCAGCTGAAAAGTATCCACATAGTTTTACGGTGTGCGTGTGGTGGGGGTGAGGAGAGCAGGGGTGGGGGAGTGTACTAAGCTCTGAAATCTAAAATGGATTTTGACCTCACAAATTTTGGTTGTTTGGGAGATGGTTATAGGAATGGACGAGCGTGGGGAGGGGAGGGGTCGGGCGGTGGGGGGAGGGGGGTCGTGTGTGTGTTTGTACCTGTATGTCCAGCTGTCTCTATCTGTGTATATACGTAGACGTTTTGACTGTGTGCGTGTGTCTCTGGGGATGAGTGGGGTGGATGTGTGTAAGTTTGTTTGTTTTGGTTTGGGTTTTTTTTCAATGCTGATCGATGAGAATGAGGATGATAAAGATGATGCTACGGATTTCCATTTCAGTCTGAGACTTCATGACAGGGCTGTACTCTACGCCTCCTTTCATAATATATCCCGGCGTCAACCAGGCCCGAGAGATACAGACACCTGCAGTGTTGGTCAGGGAATTTGAGCAACACTCTCAGAGATGTATCCATTATGTGGATGAAACTCGACTGTGTGGTCCCAGTCTTCCCAACTGAGTCCGTAGCAAACTCAACTCTGGGTAGGAGCCGGTCGGGGCAGAAAAATCCCACATGACTCCGATGGGAATCGAACCCGCGACCTCCCAGCCGGGAGTCCGCGACGCTAACCACTTCGCCACGGCGGCTGGTGATGTGTGTAAGTTTATGCCTGTGTGTTTATCACTCTGTGTGTGTGTGTGTGTGTGTGTGTGTGTGTGTGTGTGTGTGTGTGTGTGTGTGTGTGTGTGTGTGTGTGTGTGTGTGTGTGTGTGTGTGTGTGTGTGTGTGTGTGTGTGTTTTCAGTTGAATTCAATTGTATGACGAATTTTTGGTCGTCGTGGCATTTAATTGCAGCTATGGGAAAATCTAATCTTTTTGTGTGAATAATGAATCGATAAAAAAATAGAAGAAGACAAGTCATAATTGTTTACTCAACGTGAAGAGATGAAATAATAGTCATGAAAACTATCACCAAAGTACCCTTTCCTCTCCCTTTCTAAGCATAACCCCCGTCAACTCACCTCCTCCCCACCGCCCACCCCCGCACCCCCCACATACACACCAACAAAGGATGGCGAGTCAATGCACTGTTGGAGTCTGTCTCTGCCTTCACCCCACCCCACCCTACCCCCATCCCCACGTACACCTTACCTCTCCCTCCCATATCGAAGAGGAAGGGCAGGTTGCCAAAGTAATAATCACGACAATGACAATGATCGATAAGTCAAAGTAGAAGAAGATGTGAGACTGGATTCAGACAGAGAGAGAGAGAGAGAGAGAGAGAGAGAGAGAGAGAGAGAGAGAGAGAGAGAGAGTGAATGAGACAGACAGACAGACAAACGGACGGACGGACAGACGGACGGACGGACAGACGGACGGAAGGACAGACAGACTGATTCAAAGACAGAGAGGAGAGAGAGGGAGGGGGAGGGTAAATTCATGGCGGGCCGTAACCCTTAAAACTAGTATCTTCATATTGAAAGTTGGTATTTGTCAAGGTCAAGTGACCTGGGGGTTAGGAAGAGAGACGGAGTAAGTGGCGGAGAAAGGCACAGTCGACAGTCGACACCCCCTAACTCCCGACACCAGGAAACGCAGGGGTAAATTCAAAAGAACAATTATTTCGACAACACTGACATAAATATTCTCATTCACACAGATATGGGACGAGGGAAAACTAAAAGAAGAAAAGAGGACAGACGAGGAGCAAGTTCTGAGAAGGTGGGAATTAGAGAAGAAGGATAGATACCTACCAGAAACTATCTATTCAAGGGGACAAAGTAACCCCAATACACCTTTCCCCCCAACCCGGGTCACCCGCCTATTGTTTTGCCCTAAATCCCACTAATCGCGCTATGTGCCTCCAAGTAAAAGAAGAAAAAAAAAGCGAGGAACACACCTACACATTAATTCACAGGACAACAACACAATTCAATCCCTTTCGCACTAATGCCTTCCATACTCCATTCATTCAAAACAGTCATCCATTCATACTGCCTTGGCTGGCACACAGCTGCTTCCACGCCTTCTACACCACAGCTTAAAGTCACTCAGCTCATCTGTCAAGGGAGCCCAGAACCACGTCCTCGCAGTAGATGCCTGGGGGGACTGCTCCCCAGTGCCTGAGTCCGTCAGCTGCGTCGCCGTTTCAGGTAGTAGATGCCTTGGAGGACTGCTCCCCGGTGCCTGAGTCCGACAGTTGCGTAGCCGGTTCAGGTCGCCGCTGCTGACTCAGCTGCCAGTCGCCACGGTAACCGGGCCAGCCTCCCAGCGATCTGCCTTGGTAGAAGGCGCTGGAATGCGCCAAAACCCAAAAACCAAAAAAAAAAAACAAAAACAAAACAAAACCCGCCCTGCGGCGAAGATCAGTGTTTTTCAGAGAAATTCTCCACATAAAACCTAAATGTGTTGGTGCAGTGAAGAAAGACATGAAAACAGTGTGTGCGAACCATTTATATTATCACTTAATTTCTCTATGTTAAAATATAATTTGAAATCTACATTTAATTTTTTAGAAAAAGATTCCCCCAGTTTTGTTTTCTATGTGTGAAAATAGAAATTAACTCCCTTTATTTTCCCACACAAAAAAAATAAAATAAAGAGCCCTCGTTCATCCTTTCCATACGTCCATCCATAAAAAAAAATATCAAACATTAGGACAGACAGGACGAACAGGAACAGACAATACGAAAGGAGCGGGGCCAACGCGGGCGTCGCGATGGGAGATCCCGGTTTCCGACTTAATATTAGTCGGATGAACACCTTATTTACATCCGCATCCATCTCGCATGTCTGCATTCTAAATTACAAATATTTTAAAAATAATAATGTCAAATTCCGACCGGTCAGGCACCAACATATCCAGCAAGACTTCTGGGCTGTCAGAAATCAACCATCAATATATCCTTCCTTGGTTAACAGCAGCGCCCAAAACCATTCTAGCACAAAGACACCCTATAGTCCTGGTGCCACAAAAGATACGGAATTCTTTTTACAACCATGAAGCGAGCTTCTCCTTCCCCAGAAATCACTCAGGAATTGGGTAAAGGAAAACAGAAATAGAGTCGGAGTACATAAATCACAATCGGAACACTCCGAATGGGCCGAAAAATATTCGAGAGCGCTTCGCAGACACGCCTCGACTACACACCCCTTTTACAAGCAGGATGGAAAATGGATAAAAAAAAAAAAAAAAAAAAAACTTTTTTTTTTTTCTTCTCTCTTTCACTTGCGAAAAGGGGTGGTTTCACGATAACAAAATACTTTCTTTCTATATACAGAAATAATTCTTACCAGAACGGCGGGTGGTCAGAAAAAGAAGTGCCGGCCAGCCCCCAGTCTCGACGGAAGACGGGACTCGACCAACCAGTCCCCACCGAAAGGAACTTCAGGTCCTGGACGACCCAATGGAGGGGTAGCAGTGGGTAGGGATAGAGATCCCAACAGAAGACCAGCGGCTTCCTTCGGCCGAGCGAACGGCTAGGTCCCCCACTGCAGCGCTACGATGAAGTAGACAAAAGAGGCCCACTACCCAAGGATGGGGATCCTTACCACTCGGCTGCTAGCGAATCGAGTGCTTAATCAAAACCCAAGATCGACCAACCCAAGATTGCAACAAGTCTGAATACAGTTACAGTCCCACCCAGGGACATCTCGAGAATGTCAACTTGCCAGAAAAACACGAGCAACACAATCCGGCCTGAAACTCTGGCCAGGTATCTAAAAGAAAAAAAAAAAGAAACCCACCCACGCGCACACGCGCGCCTACACACACGCACATACACACATACACACGCGCGCACACACACCGACATACACACATACACACACGCACACACACGCACACACACACACACACACACACACACACACACACACACACACACACACACACACACACACACACCACACCACACACACAGCCGCGCGGCAACGCACACTCACACACGCGCGCCGTACCATCCGTACACACATTCGCTCTTTGCGTGCCCCTCACATTCAGCTTTTTTTTTTTTCTTAATTGAAGGGGACAGTCATGTCAGAGGATGCTGCAACCCCACGGACGACACGCTTGAGAGCATGACCTCTGTGCTCTAACCTCCACACAAGCTAAAACTGACACACACTGCCTGTCAGCAACAGTCCCTTATGTATAAACTAAAGAATTTAAAAGGCGTCCGTGACAGTATTGGTCTAGATGTTTACAATAACTGAGAGAAATACTTCACCTTGTTACTATTTATACAGATAGACAGTTACTGATGTGTTTGTGTATGAAATAGACAGAGATAAAGGCAGACAAAGAGACAGACAGATAGATAGATAGATAGATAGATAGATAGAGATAGATAGATAGATAGATAGATAGATAGATAGATCGATCGATAGACAGATAGATAGATAGATAGATAGATAGATAGATAGATAGATAGATAAACAGACAGACTTACAGGTTGACAGACAGACAGACTGACAGACTGATAGATCGCTATGTAGATGGATGGATAGATGGATGGAAGGATGGATAGATAGGTAGATAGATAGATAGATCCTGGACATCTCCATCTATTGATCTTTACAAATAAGCAAAGTGTGTATAGCAATGTCAGCTGCATGTTTCGTTGTTAAGAAAACAATGCCAAATGAGAGCACGCGCGCACACACACACACACACACACACACACACACACACACACACACACACACACACACACACACACACACACACACACACACACACACACACACACACACACACACACACACACACACACACACACACACACACACACACACACACACACACACACACACACACGCACGCACGCACACGCGCGCACATACACACACACGTGCACACACACACACACACACACACACACACACACACACACACACACACACACACACACACACACACACACACACACACACACACACATCTGCATATTGTTATTCACAGACACAATCACACTACATCCACACATTTGCACTCACTCACTCCAAAACGATGATTAGGTAAATGGGCAGACAGACAGACAGACAGACAAAGAAATAGGGTAAGACAGAATGACTGAGAGAAGAAAGGAAGGCAGGTCTAGGGAAGGAAAAGGAAGAGAGAGGGGGAGAGGGAGAGAGAGGGAAGATGTCAGTAGATACAAAGGCAGAGAGACATGTGTATCCGTGAAATTCTAGTTGATCACAAAAGGATCTGTACAATTCTCCTCTCTGTAAATCAAAAGTTGAATATGTGCTTGCACCAAATTCACTCAATATCATAAAACCTGAGAAACTAACTGAAGGCGGTCCCTTTGGAAGGATCAATCAAAGCTATGCGATCGATCTGCCAGCTGCCTACAACGACAGTCTGACAGATTTACAGCGACAGCTTGATCAACTGCACCTCCACCCTCCCTCCCTTCCCCTCCATCTCCTCCCTCCCCTCTCCATCCCACGTCCAAGGTGGTACCCATTTCTCACCCTTTCCGATCTACCGTACAAGGCGGGTCACTTTCTATCTCGGTGTTCCATCAGGCGTGTTCCGTGATTTATTGGCGGCGCTGTGGGGAAGTGTAACGTGACACTGTCTGTATTTTGTTGTGATATACATTGTCTGTAGTTTGTTGTTATGTGCATTGTGAAAATTGAGTTTGGATGTAAACACTCCACAAGAGAGAGAGAGAGAGAGAGAGAGAGAGAGAGAGAGAGAGAGAGAGAGAGAGAGAGAGAGAGAGAGAGAGAGAGAGACAGCAACACAACAACACACACACGGCACAAAATAAGTCTGTTTTCCTTTTTTTTTTTTTTTTTTTTTTTTACTTTTGTACGTTTCCTGTGTCATGGCAGTGGGCTATGGACATGTAATCCACACTGTTCAAGAAAAGAAACGCATACTGTTTTCCAGTTCTCGATAAGATGGTCGGAAACTGGGAGACTGTTGGCAGAAGAAGTCCTCGGAGGAGTCACCACCTTCGTCACGGCGCCTCCACAACTCGATTTGTGCCTATCATACGCCGGAATCTGTCGCTGTCTTGACTGTGCAACTTTGACCCGTTACCTGCCTGGCTTGTCATAACTTCAGGTGAAGATAAATCATCACTGCTAACACCAAAG
>JADBJO010000026.1:842500-845000 GCA_016801955.1 Conus betulinus | reverse complement strand
TGTGTGCGCGCGCGCGCGCGCGCGCGCCTTCTTCTCTTGCACATTCCCAGTCTTGGTCATCTCGCTGAGGGCGCCTTCACTATCTTTCAGCCTGTCTTCACAGCACCGTCATTAAACAGACCCATGTTCCTGTCATTTATCTTCCGTCCCCTCATCCCTCTGCCACCCCCACCCCCCCTCCCAAACCCCTTCCCACTCCCCAGGCCCAACAGATGCGGCCCCTCGCGTGCCCTTCAGTGTCGGCTGACCGTTCCCATCCCCCGTCATTAGCGCCCTGAAAGGACACCCCTCAAATCAGGCCCATGACTTCAGCGCTGGCCAGACGCTTGTGGCGTTGACAGGAAAACAGTCCGTCTGTCTGTCTGTCTGTCTGTCTGTCTGTCTGTTTCTCTCTCTCTCTCTCTCTCTCTCTCTCTCTCTCTCTCTCTCTCTCTCTCTCTCTCTCTCTCTCTCTCTCTCTCTCTCTCTCTCTCTCTCTCTCTCTCTGCGGTAAGTAAGCGTTGCAAGCCTGGCACTGTTTGTTGCAGTTTTAGGACAGTATTCCCAAATCAAACTGTTCACTCTCTTACTTTTTTTTCTTTTTTAAAAATCTATTCCAGACCGGATCTTTTAAGCAGAGTGAAGTTCCATTACATTTCTCATTGCCATGGAATACCGCATTTGTGGAGTGTTCAGAGTGTGCTGTTGCTGCTTCTATACTATATTAACCCAATTTGACGTCACAGAGGGTATAGCATCTCTGTTTTGCTCTGCTAATATATTGTCAGATGCTGACCAGTTAAAGAATGGCGCCCACACGGCTCATTTCATTAATCTGGGTTGTTGTTATTGCCATGGATGGCATCTTAATCCTGTGTTTTGTTTTTTTTTAAGTTACATTTGTTTATCTGGCAGTCTTTTTTTTTTTTTTTTTTTACCGCTGATAGATTTTGTTTTCCTTTCCGCAGCTTTTCGAATTATGACCCCTTGCACCCATGCTTTTGCACATGGCCTGCTTATTCCTTTCTGCTTTTTTTTCCCCTTCATTCTGTTTTATTACCATATTGTTTAGCTAGTGTAACTCTTCTGTTGGTATTTGTGTCACCGCCATCTGCGAATCTGGTGGGAAGAAAATTGACGCAGTGCCACTGTCCTGTCAATGCATCAATAACAGTTGATGCTTCCTTGTTTCCCTCATAACCTTTTGTGAGTGACATTACAGCGCTGTTTCGCGCCAGTTTCTGTGTTCTTCACTCCTACGATGTTTCGTTTGTCCAATCGTGGCAACGTTTGCAGCGTTTGTATCTTGTTCCTGCATGCAAAACTCTTTCTGTTGCACGCCCTGTCAACAACGTTGTCACCAGTACTGCATGGAATGGGTGCCATAGTATCACCAGCTGCTGTCATGTGACACACTACTTTTTGTGATCATCTCTCTGTCTCTGTCTCTGTGTCTCTCTCTGTCTCTGTCTCTCTCTCTCTCTCTCTCTCTCTCTCTCTCTCTCTCTCTCTCTCTCTCTCTCTCTCTCTCTCTCTGTACTTTTTTTTCCAGGGTTGTGGTCACCTTGTTTCGTTGATTATATTGTTTAACCTTACCAGAACTGGGGGTGCCAATCCATTACTCTCCAAAATGTTCCCATGTCAGCATGGCCACAAAACCAATACACAATACCTTACGCTGCAAAGGCTGACTGTCTACTGACTGAGTAAACACGGAGCTTTCCTACACACAACTGCTCATATCCATGGCAAGACCTCTGTCGAAGCATTTTGTTCTGTCGCAGTTGAAAGCAAACTCACCTCTAAGTTTGTATCTCAGTTTTGATATGTTGCAAACAGTGACAAATTTTGCTTCGGCAATGTTTTCTAATGAGGCGTCCATAATTTGTCGCTTGGCGAAAATCGGTCGACTACGAATACCAAAATCAAACTGTTATGTAATCCTGCGCGTACCTTTTTGAACATGTTCTCTTCGTTCCAGCATTACTGTGACTGTTACTACGGACTGAAATACTTCCATCACTTTCTTCACTGAAGCTCCTGAAGCTTTTGGAATGTCATCAAACATCTTCGTTTCATCTGGTGTCAGAGTAAACGATGCATTTTGCTTGAATCCAGATGAAAACATTCAACGCTTGTTACAATTCAGACAACTGAAACAAATCAATGGGCGACTAGATCTAAACTAGACATCGTTTCAATACGATTCCATCCACAGGATCGATGAGGAGCCACGACGGCAGAATTCCAGTGTGTGAGAACCATGTCAAAGACATCTTTCAATGCCACAGGAGTCTGGACTTTGATGTGGTCCCTTGCATGGCTAGAAGACTGGAAGAGAAGGAATCTAATGAAGTGGAAGGGGTGGGGATGGTCAGACGACACTGAAGACACGCGATGGGCTTATCTGTTTAAGCTGTGGGGGGTGAGGGTGCGTGGAGGAGGCGGGGGAGTGGGGGGAACAGGATATGGTCCACAGCGGAACTGACCTGTCAGCCTCGTGAAGGCAAGCAGAAAGATA
>JADBJO010000026.1:827500-835000 GCA_016801955.1 Conus betulinus | reverse complement strand
CCAAATCGTTTCTGCTGACACCATTTTGTATTCTTCTGTCCTGTCCCTGAAAATACTAAGGATTCTCAGACTCAAATCTAATAACTCATTTTAACGGACGTAACCATTTTAATTATGCCTAAACTGATTAAATCTTAAAATTCAGATTCCCACAGGCGCAAATCGCGATTGATTCGATCCAAAATGAAATCTAGTCCATCTTATCCCAAACTTGGTGGGAAGACAGAATGTGACCAGTGACGGACGGACCTGTCTCCCAAGTTGTGAAAAAGCCCTGACGGGGACAACGCGCCATATAGAGACCGTGCTGATGATCCTAGCAGGCACATCGGTCCCAAATGACACGGCTGTCCTTAGCAACGCTAACTAACAATCAGAGTTTGCTCCCCATCCAATAGTTATGAAACCTGTTAAAGTGTTAATGCGCATCCGTTTCAAGCAGCGAATCCAGGGCCCGATTAGCATGATTATCACAAATCCGAGCACACAAAAAAAAATAAATAAATAAAAAATAAAAAAATGCAAACTCGTTTGAATCAAACTGAGTGAAAAGGTGACGTATGTCCCTGGACGAATCCGTGAAATGTGGGGGGGTTGGATCCATGACGTTGATCCGCATCATCAAAACGGCGGATCTTGGAGCCGTTAAGCAAGATGATCACTAATTTCCCATTGCAGATGAACACAGCGCAGGAACCGCCGCGGACTGGTAACACTTTACGCACTAATACATTGTCACGGAATGAAAACACTCCCACGCAAGGTGAAAGGTTGAGATCTGGTGTTTTCCGTGACCTGTTGGGCAAAACACTCTCGCCGCACCCCTGGCTCAAAAATCATTCAGTCTTCCACTCATGAGCCGACTCCGAGCATGGATCTAGTATCTGCTCCACATTGACGGGAGTCTGCGCTCTCCCTGATCCTCTGAAATTTTACTTGAGAGCGGTTCAACGTCATTCATGTATGGTTATGTTTACACCAGTATCAAACCCATGGGGGGTGTAGTAGGATTCCCTTTCTTGACATGAACAGATCGCATAGTTCTACAGTTTTCCAACACAGTCTGTTGCTAATGTTCAAACAAAACTGTGTGGCCGGAGGGAGTGGAGGACGAAGAGGGATGCTCATGGACTGCATGTAACTGAGGCTACAACAACAGAAAGAGGGGGCCGAAGAGCAAGACAACTGAGTGCTGTCATTTTCCTGCCCCTGTTTTCCCACCACAGAAACAAACGTCTGTTTTCACTTTCCACGAATGTCAGACATTTCGTCCTCTGCTACAGAGGTCCCAGGACACATCATCTTGACTCTCTCTCTCTCTCTCTCTCTCTCTCTCTCTCTCTCTCTCTCTCTCTCTCTCTCTGTGTGTGTGTGTGTGTGTGTGTGTGTGTGTGTGTGTGTGTGTGTGTGTGTGTGTGTGTGTGTGTGTGTGCCTCGTACTCGTATCCATCCTCCACCCCACCGTTAGGACAGCCCAGCCTCTGTACCCGAGCAGCCCAGCTCCCCCAATTAGGATGCATTCTGACTCTCCCCCAACTGCTCTGCCACACCAGACCAATATCCTCCCAGTCCATTCCATGCACGTTCCTCAAAGCCCGCCACAGAGAGTGGGCAAAGGGAGGTAACTGGATTGATTTCCTTCCTCCGGGAAATCTAAGCGGGCTGTCGGCCTGTGAAAGCGGGTTTAAGGTGGCCCCGCTACAGCCAAGAGCATCCCAGCAGGGCGAGGTCTCGGGTGATACACTGGGTAGATGCTGCGGCGAGGAAGGGGGCACTTAATGAGCCGCTAAGCAAACATGATGCGTGGTCGCAACTCAGGGAAGGCGGGGAGGGGGGGGGGGGGGGGGGGGGGGGGGGGGAGTAAGGTGGTGAAGGGCACAGGGAGAAGGAAATGGCAGAGGGGGGGGGGGGGGGGGGATAAGAGTGGGAGAGGAGAGGAAGGGAAAGGGGGGGAAAGGAGGGGTATTGGGTTCCAGTTCTTTGGGTTCACCAGGACGCAATCGATGTATTTCTATTAGGCTGTCGGTCACTAAATGAAATTCGTTCGATGCTTTGCGAACAGTTGTGAAAGTTACGTCCCAAAATTAAACGATGCAGTCTCCTTCTTCTTCTTCTTCTTCTCCTCCTCCTCCTCCTCCTCCTCTTCCTTCTCTCTCTCTCTCTCTCTCTCTCTCTCTCTCTCTCTCTCTCTCTCTCTCTCTCTCTCTCTCTCTCTCTCTCTCTCTCTCTCTCTGTACGTGAGGATTTTCGATTCCTGCAATCTAAGATTTGATATTTTTTAAATAGTAATTTTTAAAAAAGGATGATCAATTTAACTCTCTCTCTCTTTCTCTCTCTGTGTGTATATATATATATATATATATATATATATATATATATATCCCCTCTCTCTCTCTCTCTCTTTCCATGGGTAATAAATTAACACTCTCTCTCTCTCAATCTACTATCTATCCCTCCATAAGTCTTAACTCTCTCTCTCTCTCTCTCTCTCTCTCTCTCTCTCCTCTCTCTCTCTCTCTCTCTCTCTTCTCTTGAAAAAAACGCTCCTCAAACCAGCGAATTCTATCCCCAACAGCACCCTTTTTGATTCCACAGCTTTCTTTATGATTCCATGAGCGTCTGCCATTCATCATTAACCAACCAACCATTCATCTATGTCAACCAGATCCTCTCTCGCCCATTGTCAACAGTAGAACACGAAGAAAAAGTATCTTTCGACCGCAGTGATAGGCATAATATTGCTCAGTCGTTAAGTATTCGCACGCACCAATCATATTTTCATTCACTCTGACAGTAACAGCTTAGAGTCCGTCGGTTTCTTTTTCATTCACTTTCAAAGAGGTAGCTTATAGTATAACATAATGTAAATGCATGAGTTGAAAACAGGTTGCACACTTTAAAAAAAAAAAAAAGAAAGAAAAGAAAAAAAACGAACATATCTGAAACCAAGCTTTGAATGCAGGCCAAGCGAACAGATGTTCACTGAGAGGCACGCAGTGAGGTAGTAGTACGGTAATGTTGCTTATAGCCCAGCCGACCGCAAAGGGCCCCATATCGGGGCTGGCATGCAGTGAGTTCCAGATCACAGGAACGGCTAAGCTGACGGCTCGACACACAGTCACGAGTCTCCTTCCCCCTGTGGCTCCCAGTCATACCCCATGAACTGAGACACCTCTCCGCTCATTCTCTGCAGTTCCTCCCGCCTGTCGCCTTCGTTCTCCACCTCTTTCAAGCGGTTCAACATGCTGACTAAACACAGAGCCCCTTCTGGGTTGGCCCTGATCACTCTGTCTCCCTCACACGTTTCTTCTTCTTCTTCTTCTTCTTCTTCTTCTTCTTCTTTGGTAGGCCTTGTTACAATCAGTCGTTCTCTGATGTGGAAGGTTCTCCAGTCTTTGCGGAGAGAGGACAGGTGCACCACCTTGCGGCTATGTATCCGTCCGTAGAATGTCAGGTGACGGAGATGAGGACAGCTGACCACCAGCCTGACCAAAGCGTCTTGACAATCATCATCAGATCTAGTTGCAAAGTGAAACGACTGCAGGCGGAAATCTAAACAAATCTCTTAAATAAATGTCAGCGAACCGCCCAGAGAAACGTGGACAAACGAGTCACAAGACAACACACAACGCGCGTTTCGACCTCTTAGGTCTTCCTCAGGTGAAATAAAGACGGAGAAAATAAACGAAAATGCACTTAGCTTTGATCGCTTCAGATTGCTTCTCCTCCTCCTCCTCCTCAACGCCTTCCTTGGCTGAACTCAGAAGCAATCTGAAGCGATCAAAGCTAAGTGCATTTTCGTTATTTTCTCCGTCTTTATTTCACCTGAGGAAGACCTAAGAGGTCGAAACGCGTTGTTGTTGTCTTGTGACTCGTTTGTCCACGTTTCTCTGGGCGGTTCGCTGACATTTATTTAAGATTTAATCATCATCAGCTTGAAAGCATGAAAGCGATTTCAGTGAGTTGTTGTATTGCTGCAGCAATGTTAACAGCACGACAGAGCAGTGGGCGTGCTTGAAAAACGGTGATGTCAGAAAGTGGCATTCCGGGTGTGAAAAGTCTGAGAAAGTCGACGTCACGAGATCTGGACACGAAGCTGCAGTGCACTTGTAACTGAGGACAAGGTGACCCAGTCTGAAGAGGTGACAGTCTTCTGCTCGCTGCTGTCGTCTGATTTAGTGAGGGCATAGCTGACGAGAATGGACAACGTTTTCATCTGACCTCCGCAATCAGCAATGCATTTCAGGAGCTCGCTACTGATCATGCGGTACTGGACATACAGGTGCTACAGAGCTTCAAACTTCCGAACCAGTGCAGCGACAGACAAAGGTGACTTCACAAACAAACGTGTTGCGTACCACCTCGGACACTTTGTGGAACAAGTTCAGTGAGCGCAGTGCAGGTAGAGAAGCTTTCTGTAGAAGGTATTCAACAGGCAGAGCCCCACTGGAAGGCCACAGAACGATCTCCAGTCGCGTCAAGGCCGAAGCGTCGTGGATGATGTTCTGTAGAATGCCCAAACAGTCTTTTTTCAGGTTCCAGACTAGCTGGAACAGTTCCACTGGCGGGGTTATACGTACCAATGGAGAGCGTAAGCGTACGTAGTTTCCAGCGAGCATTCAGCTTAGTCAGGACCTGTCGCGCATCCTTCAAACGTCACCAAATAACCATACACACACAGAGTGAGGTCTTGAAAGTACCGATCAAACCTTTCGGCTATCTTCTTCTGATGCTCTGGGATCCTGGTGTGGACACCAAGCCTGCGTTTGGAGTCGGTGCCAGCGAAGTGCAGAGTGGCGCATCTCCACACAGACGGGTGGTTGAACAGCGAGCTGAGGCGATGACAGACGAGAGAGAGATGAAACCTGTCCTTTAGTGACGACATGCTCAGCACGTTCAGCAGTACAATGTCAGGCAAAGACAGAAGGCTTTCTGCAGAACCGAATGGGTGACTGTCCCCGCATCATCAACTGCAGGAACGGTCGGGTCCTCCGACGTCATGGGTCCATCCATTTCTCTGAGGTCCTCTGTGTGACACTGTGGAAGGTCACCTACATGAGCCAAGCTCGTGTCTGTCATTATCCGTGTAGGAATTCGGAACGGGGCTGTAAAAAAACAATATAACACTAAGAGGTCAAACTTTTCCTTGTGTTTCGTCAGTCGATTTTATTCCTTCTTTTATACAATGTTTAGACATTTACTTTCGTAATGCCGTATGCATATACAGTGAAGGAGTCTTACAACAACAACAACAACACCAACAACAACAACACCAACAACAACAACAACAACAACGAAGTGAAATAAACCGATGACCGTAATTTATGCACTTTACAAACGCCAGCTGTATTGAAGATTAAAGTAACCCTCCAGTCAAATTATTTAAACTCGTACATGTTTCCGGGTCTGAAAAGTTTAAAAATCCACAGGCGTGTACTTGCGATTTTGCCTCAGGCATCATACTCGGTGTGATAAAAACTTACAACGCTATCAAAAGGTTTGCAAGTGGCATATATATCAAGCTTTTGTTTTGTGGGAAAAAATCAAAATTTAAAAAAAGTGAAAAGTAAGTCCAAAAACAGGACCATCAAATGAACAACAAAAAAGGCAATGTGACAAGTTATGAACGCATGCTATAAAAGATGTAGGGACTGGGATGAGTAAGGAAGAAGAGGGTATGTAGACACAGTTCCAACTACTTCTTGCAAATGAAGCAAAAGGAGAAAAGAACCAGCTGCCGTGGCGAAGTGGTTAGCGTCGCTGACTTCCGGCTGGGAGGTCGTGGGTTCGAATCCCATCAGAGTCATGTGGGTTTTTCTGCCCCGACCGGCTCCTACCCAGAGTTGAGTTTGCTGCGGACTTAGTTGGGAAGACTGGGACCACACAGTCGAGCTTCATCCACTTAATGGATGCGTTTCTGAGAGTGTTACTGAAATTTCCTGACCAACACTGCAGGTGCCTGTATCTCTTGGGCCTGGTTGACGCCGGGATATTATGAAAGGAAGCGTAGAGCACAGCCCTGTCATGTAGTCTCAGACCGAAATGGAAATCCGTAGTATCATCTTAATCATCCTCATTCTCATCGACCAGCATAAAAAAAAATGTCTCAAATTCTGTGGCCCTTCATGCCCTGTTCTCATGGTGACCTCAATTTCGATGTCCCTTCCACGTCTATAGCCTTGGTTTGGTTCCGTCGGGGTTACCGGTATCGGTGAGTCTATGAGGGCTGATTTTGGGCGGACGTGTGTGGCGCCCTCCGGAGGGGGAGAGCTCACTCACGCCGGCTCCGCAACTAAGCAATTGTTGTCGTCAGTAGGGGGCTTAGTAGGTGGTTTCCTGCGTATGTTAGATCAGAACAGGCGCCACTGAACACCACCGAAGTGACTCGGCAGCAGTGCAGTGTCTCCTCCGGAGGGTTGCCTCTTGACGACTTGACATTGACTGCTCCCTGTGGATTGCCGGTGCCGGGGCTGCGGCGGGGCCGATCGGGCTGTGGCTGTGGACGGATGTTGGAATGAGCGCGGCGTGGGTGCTATGCCTCTGAGGTGGCGCAGAGGTTGGGACAGCAAAAAAAAAAAAAAAAAAAAGGAGAAAAAAAATAAAGCAATAAAAAAAATACAAGAAGAAAACTGACAGAAACAAGTGTCCCACTGGCCATGTTCATGTCTCCATTTCAGCAAATCTTGCTGTTGTGGCGATTCCTATTGGGAGACAGAATCGCGCAAGTTTCAACATCTGACAACATGTTCATTAATGGTTGTTTTTGTTGTTGTTGTTCTTTTAGAGTGCTCTTCAAACCCTGTGGCACCACCACTCCACCCCTCCCCTCCCCTTTCCTTCCACCTTCCTCTCTCCTCTCGCTTCATTTTCACACGTGCCCCGGACCCCTATTCCCTCCCCTGTCCTGCCCTGTCCCATTGCTGTTACCAGCAGCAGTCTGAAATGTCCTGACCTTGATCAACCCTGCTGTCTGGCCAGTTTGTGCAACAGACAGCTGCATCCCTCACCTCTAGGTGAACAGTCCATAACGAGATCTGTTTCAGTCACAAACTTTGGTCTCATTTCCTTCGTTCTCGACTGACAACCCCTACTTGTGTTCCAGATATGCAGCAACAGAAAAACCGATGTACATATGATACACACGATGCAATATCTTCATGAAATGTTGTTGTGCCAGATTTGGTAATGCAAGCCCTTGTAACTGTGGACAAAGGCAAATGTTTATGTTTACTGCGGACAGACACACATATGTACACATGCACACACTTGCTCTCTCTCTCTCTCTCTCTCTCTCTCTCTCTCTCTCTCTCTCTCTCACACACACACACACACACACACACACACACACACACACACACACACACACACACACACACACACACACACACAAAAATATTTTTAACAGTTTCGTCTACATGCAGTTGCATCACATGTGCATAGATATTAATGATGGTGGAGTTGTATTTGGCGATCAAGTTGGTCTTCTCGGCACTGGTTTGG